>JBBPSV010000678.1:0-14994 GCA_038093795.1 Retiboletus fuscus
AGAACTTGATTTGCTTCTCTGATAACTCGAGAGGCCAATTGAGAACAGGGACCAGAGATTCGATAGGACGCTGTTCTCGAAGGATATAGTCTTCAGTCGTTGACATCTCTGGAGAGTCGGATGACAATCGAGCTCTCTCGAAGCTATATATGGTTTCGGGTTTGTCACGGTCCAAGCTTACCTTGAAGGAGTTTGTAAACACACTTGCATGGTCTATTCGAAGTTTACACCCACGATTACCAATTTCTTACTGATACCACCGACATCTAGGACGAGCTTGCAACGGATTTACCCATACTACATAGTCAAGTTTCAGCCCTCAAATTCTCGAACAGGAAAACTTCAAGTCTTTCTGCTGCGCAAACAGCAACCTACATTCCAAGCTTTGTGGTTGTGGTGACATTGATCATGCATGCATCGGATCATGGAAAAACACGTGGTCACTGGTGCATCAAGATGACAGCTTTAACTCCACTCAGGCACAGCGACATACCCGTGGCATACGGTACAGCGTAGCTGCAGATTTGGAAATCGCATACGTACCCGCCGTTTCTCTAGAAACCCCACCCATGCTATCCATTTTGAAGGTCCCTAATAGGAATCAGTGACATTCCAAGGATAACATCGGGAACTACTGTCCGTTCCAGGACACTGATTCGACGCGCCCACAAAATTGGTGACTGTGTCACTTTTTTTGCGGTGACGAGCGACTGTGACGCTGAAAACACACGGTTTTACATTTTGCAGTGCCTATTGTACGTGCGTAGACGAGTGTTGCACCCTTCTGATCGACTTGCACCAATGGCTTTACTGTATCTGCGCCGCCGAATTCTAGCTAGTAGCCTCTACGGACAGACCATCCAGTCATAAAAAGCACTGCTACGAGCATGCCCTTCATCAATCATCCCGAGTAACCCATCGGATATTCCATCAACCGTAGCCTCTACTCCTCTCCAGCTCCCTCCTCTCGATTACTCGCCGTTACTCTCTGACTTGGTTAACTTTCATATGGATAGAAATCCCTCATTTCCAATCCTCGTTCACCCAAATGAGAGCGTTCCCGATACACTGACTGAAATCTCGTTTCTCGAATTCGGTCGAACCACTCACCGAGTAGCCAATGCTCTTCGCCCTTCTCGCCAAAGTCCAGACGGGGAGGTTATAATGATTATCGCCAATACGGATGCGATATTGTATCATGCTGTTCTCGCGGGCTTGTCCATCGCCGCTGGATGGGTTGTACGTTCATATCTAGCCCTGTCTGGTCCTGTTCTCAAAGATTTGGCTTCAGCCATTTCCAGTTTCGCCTAGGAATTCTGCTGCAGTTGTGTAAATATGACGAACAAGACCAACTGCTCATGTGTCATAACGCTTGAGCACGTTCTTAAAGGGCTTATCGATGGCGTTTGACGCGAAAACGAGGAAGCCCACTTAGTTGTTTATGAAGTCCTCACATCGCGATAGCGTTTCCGCGGCTCGGGCAGGAGGTTGCAGCTGACTCATTTGTTCCGTACCCTCCCCCACTGAAATGTCCAGACTTGGATTCTCGGGCCATCCACATTCATTCCTCCAGTAGCACTGGATTCCTTAAAGCCACAGAATTCTGATTCAATGGTTGGCACAGCGTATGTTATTTCTGCAATGCGTACTGGTGCCTCTGCTAATTATCTGTGGCCATTCTCCATGCAAATGCTGAACTCCCTCCCCCATGTCGCATTGCGGGAGAGCCTGAACCTTCTCGCATACATACAGTCTTTATCAGTCTTCGAACGCTTTTTGCTCCCAAAGACGATCGATTGACTCGCCTCTTTGGCGCACTCGGGGCTGGTCATTTTTCTCAATGCTAGTAAACATCGATGCGACGCACTAGTCATCGTGACCAGCTTTGAACGTGTCGTCCATGTCCCACTTCCGAACACCAGTTACGATGTGGTTGCAGACATGCAGCTACGGCTCAAAAAGTTGCTCCATCATAATGGCCGCGTCATCATCCATGATGGCTCAGACAGAGGTGCAAGAATTCCAGGTACGACTCCTCATAAGGTGTTTGGATCCATTCTGCCATATCTATGGGATAAAGTGGTCAGTCCAATCCTTGAGGTTCTTGCTTTCTCGGTATGTCAGCCGCAAGTAAACATCATTTTTAGTTGATCCACAGATAATCCCTAGACATCGGGCCCTAAACTTCCTCGCATCTTCTGGTGCCCAACTGGACCGTTTACATTTCTTCTTGTCCGTGCGACAGGTCATTACGGTACAACCAATCCGGGCCCAAGACTTTCCGACTTTGCTATCTCTTCCTACATTCCTAGCATGAGTGTGCTCGACTTGCCACCTCAGGTAGGCTCTGAGACAACTTCAATCATGCTCTTGCTGACGTCTTTGTCGCCGTTTGTTCGCTTCTAGGAGGCGGATGGCACCATCGAGGACGTTACGACGAAAATGAAGGGATCAGACTGGGACCATTTCGTATGTCATGGCACACAAGATCGCACGAATCTTTTAGAAAGTGACCTCACACTCGCGCACGGCGATGTCTCAGGGCTTTGGACATTGCTCTATTGTCACATCTTCATCGAGGTCTCGCCTTCCTGTCGGCATGCCAAACTGCAACGGGCTCGAGACGAGGAACTCTCTCAGGAATGAATCCATATTGCCGCGGGAATGCTTCTCGCGGGGTACGGAAGTGTGATTGCAATAACTTGAATGTGGACGATCATGGGCAGGCTGCAAGACAAACCGGGTTAGCCGAGGTCACGAGGGGGTTCAGAACCACCTCTGGACAGACGAAAAAGGAATAGCTCAGTTTGGGCCCATTCAATTTACAGTCATGAAGTGATAACGTTATACGCCCGTCCTGCAGATGGACGCCCCGAGGGCACCAGCCTGAGAAGATGTATACAAGTACATGCTTGTTCCGGGATGGCAAGATTTTAGACAGCAGGGAGGCTGCGGAAGCTTTGCACCGCGCGATCGAGCGACTTCGCGATTCCGGTGCACCATCTTATCCCAGGTTCCATTTATCCATGTTGGTTTGTGAAGTGTCGTATCAGACAGTCTAGAGTCGTAGACCATTCATGATCAAACACTTTTTACCGTGACCTCCTCGGCTACTACACCACTGAACCTCTGCTCGAGTTGTTGTATGATATCATGAAACCAGTGTGCCCATTCGAGTTGGCCGCATTTCGTTCCATCACGTTTATTGAAGATTGACAGGCTTGAATCGATGACTCGCAACCCCCGGCACGTTGATTCCATGTGTAGTTAGACATGCACACTACAGTAGTCTAAACTCAATGTGAAGATGTGGCTCATTCATTGCTTGCATGCCAGTGAGTTAAAACCTGAGAATATAAATGAGCTCTATGGATGCCAGTGGAACTGAAAGTTTGAGGTGGCAAAACATAATCACGACTCGAACGTAGTAACCGCCAACATCGTACATGATTCTGCCCGCGGTGTAAAGCCCAAACTTCGCTCGGACCATCAAAGCTCGGTATTTCCGAAGACTCCCACGCCCATCGCAGTGGGGCCTGAGAAGCATGCAACATTGGAAGGAGTGTCGACCCACTCTTTGTGGATTTTCATCGATGATCTACACCGTTACACTCATTTCCCACCTGATCTGCTGTGCTGAAGCCAGCTCTTCCATCCTTCGAATTGTGGATGCCATGTTGTTACATGCTGTAGGGCAGAGGGACAGCATGGCCTAACCACAGCTTTATCGGGATTCGTTGCTGTGTGGGCTGTGTACCTGGCAAGTAGCACAAAGAGATCAAAACCTGATTCTAAGCTTGTGACTAACACATAAATAGTTCGCCCTTTCCATATTGATGAACCACATAAGGTTTCTTTCCCGTTCTCTTTTCTTCCCTTTCTAGGTCGGGTTCATGAGTGAAGACGATCTAGGTTACCCTACCTCACACCCTGGTAATCAAATGCAGCCATCGTATCGTACTCTGGAGCAAGAGGGATTGGATGAGCTGGGTTTGGATAACCCCATGGATGGGAACAAAACGGAACGCATCCTAATCACTCGTAAGTTTCTTGCCTCGAGCTCGGGCGATTGCTCATACTGGGTCAGGCATTCGCGCAACGGATGTTGCCATCAGATTGAGGCGTATCCCTACTGCATTGTACGTTGTGGTAAACGGCGAAAATGTGACGCAGCGAACTTCAAACCAGCCAATGTCGGTAGGCAAGGATGTGGTAGAATGGGACGACGAGATTGTATTGTGAGTGATCACGTTGTTGAGGTCGCTTGTTTGCTCAATGCAGTCCAAGGCCCTCGGATCGGTCTTCGAGGATATCTCTTACGGTATTTGCGCTGTTCGATTTGGGACCGACACCAGGGGAGGGGGAGGTTGTTTGCATATTCGAAATCAACATTGGCGAGTCGCTCGACCGTAGCGGAGATATTGAACGTGTGTAACGTCATCTTCCTTTCCTTCTGGCACTTAAGCACCATCGCGTAGTGATCAGATTCTTCGAACAGACTGACGAGGAGGTTTCTCCACCCAAGTCACTTGAAATCAAAATTGAGAGGCGCGTTTGTGGTCAGAACGAATACACAGTTCTGTCACCTGTGAGCAGACTGCGTTAGCTCAACATTGAACGCATTCTGATCTGTCACTAGCCGTCCGAGTCGGAAACGCTCCAGCTAGCAGAGTCAGCAGACAAGGGTCATCGTGCATTCATTCGTTATCGCGAAGTTCAGGAGGAAAAGGATCTCGGAGAATCTATCAAACATTTTGAACACGCTCGAGACGTATGTCCATTGGATCACCCCAGTCGCGACACTGTCCTGTTCAACCTGGCCACAGCCAAATTGATCCACTGCCAAGTGAACGACGTGTCCCCCGACCTGGACACTCCAATTGATTTATATCGGACTTTGATCCGTCTCCGCCCTTTTGATCACTCAGATCTTCGTTTGACATTACTCGGTCTGGCAATAGCTCTTCAGGCTCGCTCTGAAAGGCAGGACGATGAAACTGACAGGATAGAGGCCCAAACCCTCCTCTCCGATGTACTGGGTGTTTCCCTGGTGGAAAGCTATGCATACCGCGCAGTGGTCCTTGCCCTCGGCAATTCTGTGAAGTCCAAGTTGATCCAGCAGACGGAGACTCCCGAAACTGTCAAGAATGATGTGCACGATGATAGCATGGTTCAAAAGGTGGGCGTTACCTTTCTCGGTTCCTTCAGGCATCCCTTACTCGACCTTCTCTCAATTCCTTTGCATGTTCTATTCAACTACATTGTTTGTTTCGTCGATCCCGAGAAGGCAATTTCGATGTTTGAGGTTGTAGAACAGTTAATATCTGACAACGATCCTGACAAGTATTCACAATCAAACAACCATAAAAACTCGTTCTCGACACGCTATCAGCACTCTGGAGATGTCGACCTGCGGAAGGCATTATCGATGCTGGAGGATGCAGTGCAGCTCGTACCTGATGGTCATCCAGACACGATTCTGCGGCTACACGAGCTTGGGGAGTGGTTCTTCACTAGCTATCAGCGCTTCGGAAATGTCGTCGACTTGGAGAAGTCAATATCAGCAAACCAGGATGCAGTGCGGCTCATCGCTGATGATCATCCGGACAAGCCTGTATGGCTAAACAATCTTGGCCGCTCACTCTCAGATCGCTATGAGCTCTTCGGAGATATCGCTGACCTGGAGAAGTCTATATCGAGGCACGAGGAAGCGGTACGGCTCTTGCCCGAGGATGACGCCCACAGGCCTTTATGGCTTAACAACCTCGGCCTATCGTTTTCAACTCGGTATGAGCGTTTCGGAAACGTCGTTGACCTGGAGAAGTCAATATCAATGTCCGAGGAAGCGGTGCGGCTCACGCCAGACGATCATTCAGACAAGCCTTTATTTCTTCACAACCTCGGGAGTTCGCTCTCAGATTGCTATGAGCGGTTCGGAGATGTCGCTGCCCTGGAGAAGTCCGTATCGACCCACGAGGATGCGGTGCGGCTCACGCCGGATGGTCATTCAAACAAGCTTTCATTTCTTGACCACTTCGGCAGTTCACTTTCAGACCGCTATGAGCGCTTCGGAGATATCGCCGACCTGGAGAAGTCCATATCGAGCCACGAGGATGCGGTGCGGCTCGCACCGGATGGTCATTCACACAAGCCTTCATTCCTTGAGCACCTCAGCAGCTCGCTCTCAGCTCGCTATGAGCGCTTTGGAGATGTCGCTGACCTGGAGAGGTCAAAATCAGCGGAAGAGGATGCAGTGCGGTTCATGCCTGATGAGCATCCAAACAAGCCTCTATTGCTAAACAACCTTGGTCGCTTACTCTCTATTCGCTATCAACGCTTCGGAGATGCCGTTGCCCTGGAGAAATCAATATCATGGCAGGAGCATGCGGTGCAGCTCACGCCTGATGATCATACAGACAAGTCTTTATTCCTTGACAACCTCGGCAGCAGGCTCTCAGCCCGCTATGAGCGCTTCGGAGACGTCACCGACCTGGAGAAGTCAATATCAATGCACGAGAAAGCGGCGCGGCTCACGCCTCACGACCATCCAAACAAGCCTTCACAGTTAAGCAGTCTCGGATGCTCGTTCTTAGCTCGTTATATGCACTTTGGAGATGTTGTCGATCTGGAGAAGTCGATCTCAATGTCTGAGGATGCAGTGAGACTCACGCCTGATGATCATCCAGAGAAGCCTTTATGGCTAAACAGCCTCGGCTTCTCGCTCTCAACTCGCTATGAGCACTTTGGAGATGTCGACAACCTGCAGAAGTCCATATCAATGCACGAACATGCGTTGCGCCTCATGCCTGATGGTCATCCTGGCAAGCCTTCGGGGCTCAACAGTCTGGGCTGCTCGCTCTTGGATCGCTATAAACGTTTCGGAGATGTTGTCGACCTGGAGAAGTCGATCTCAACGTCTGCGGATGCTGTGCAACTCACATCGGATGATCATCCAGACAAGCCCTTGTGGCTAAACACCCTTGGCAACTCGTTTTTAACTCGCTATCAGCGTTTCGGAGATGTTGTTGCCCTGGAGAAGTCCATATCAAGATACGAGGATGCAGCGCGGCTCACGCCTGATGGTCATCCACGCAAACCTCTCCTCCTCAACTCTCTGGCTCATTCAATTCTGGAACGATTCCGACATTCTAGTGACCCTTCAAGTTCCGACCTTTCCGTAGCCACTGCATATTCTTCCTCTGCGGCTCGGTTCTCCACAAGTCCATCTCTCCATCGCTTTGCAGCATCCGTACAGTGGATCGAGTGTGTTCAACTTTCAAAACATGACTATCAGCCTCTTCTGGACGCATACAGGGTTGTTGTCAGTGTTCTTCAGCAATTAGCATGGATAGGCTTGCCTCTCTATGATCGTTACCATCAATTTCCCCGAGCTGCAAGCATAGCATGTGATGCTGCTGCTGTTGCTCTCGAAGCCCACCGCCCTGAACTTGCTGTCGAGTGGCTTGAGCAAGGTCGCTCCATCGTGTGGAATCAGCTTTCACAATTTCGCACCCCCATCGACGACCTCCGTATGGTACACCCTGAAGTCGCTGCTCAGTTCGAGTATATATCGCATCAGCTTGAGCATGCTACTACTTGCGACAGAGCTATAGTCAACGACGTCACGAACGAGTCAAACATGACGAATGGATCGTCGGAGAAGCAGGCCCAGCAACATCATACACTTGCTATCTCACGAGAGAGCCTTCTCTCACAGATACGTGCCTTGCCTGGTTTCGAACAGTTCCTGCTCCCAAAGACGATCGATCGACTCGCTTCTCTGGCACATTCCGGGCCTGTCGTTTTTCTCAACGCTAGTAAACATGGATGTGATGCATTGGTCGTCGTGGCAGACTCTGAACATGTCGTCCATGTCCCACTTTCGAATACCAGTTATGATGCAGTTGCGGACATGCAGCTACGACTCAAAAAGTTGCTCCAAGTTAATGGCCGCATCATCGAACGTGATGGCTCAGACAGAGGTGCAAGAATTCCAGGTATGACTCCTGACGAGGTGTTTGGATCCATTCTACCATACCTGTGGGACAAAATCGTCAGCCCGATCCTTGATATCCTTGCTTTCAAGGTATGTGAACCCAAGTCAATCATCATTTCTAGTTCGATTCACAGATAAACCCTAGACGTCAGGCCCTAAACTACATCGCATCTTCTGGTGCCCAACTGGACCGTTTACATTTCTTCCCGTGCACGCAGCAGGTCATTATGGTACAGCCAACCCGGGCCCCAGACTTTCCGACTTTGCTATCTCTTCCTACATTCCTAGTATGAGTGCGCTCGACTTGCAACCTCGGGTAGATTGGGAGGCACCTTCAAATAACGTTCGCTTGCTTGTTGTCCCTCAGCCGAGCACGGATGGGCAGGCTCACCTCACCGGCGTAAAAAAGGAGATGGAGGTCATCAGAGAACTGGCATCTTTGTCGCCGTTTGTCGGCTTCCAGGAGGCGAATGGCACCATCGAGGACGTTATGGTGAAGATGAGGGAGTCTGACTGGGTTCATTTCGCATGTCACGGCACACAAGACCGCACGGATCCCTTGGACAGTGGCCTTTCACTCGCTGAGGGCCGACGTCTCAAGGTTTCAGACATCGTTCGATTGTCACGTCCTGAAGGCGGCCTTGCGTTCCTGCCCGCGTGCCAAACAGCAACGGGAGAAGAGGAACTCTCTGAAGAAGCTATCCATATCGCATCGGGGATGCTGCTCGCGAGGTACAGGAGTGTGATTGCGACGATGTGGACGATCATGGATAGGGATGCGCCGAGGGTGGCAGAGGGCGTATACAAACACCTGTTCCGGGATGGCAAGGTCCCAGACAGCAGGGAGGCTGCGGAAGCCTTGCACTACGCGATCGAGCGACTTCGCGATTCCGATGCACCATTCTTATCTTGGGTTCCGTTCATCCACGTCGGTTTGTGAAGCATCGCAATGGATAGCCCAAAATTGCAGACTATTCACCGGCAAATGCTTTTTACCGTTACTGTTGCCTTCTCAGCTATTGCACTGCTCATGTAACAGTCGGCCTTTGCTCGAGTCATTGTATCATATCATAAAACACGTATACTCGTCCGAGTTAGATGCAGTCTGTCGCATTTCATTTCATCACGTTTATTGAAGGTCACGAAGAGACTGATCTTGTCTGCGTCCTGAACGTCGAACTGACATGATGATCACAAGAAGTCAGCAAGCTGCTATTCAATTGTAGGGGTATGACGATAGGAACATGTGTGTCTCCACCACTCGTCCCCCTATACCGTCGTCTGAAGAATCTTACCTGTTTCAAAGCTAGTAGTAAACCCTTCTGCATGCATCATTTGACGCCTGTCAAACAGATGTGGGTTATTTTGAGGACAGTGGGCCAAATTTGACACTGGCTAGGGCAATATCCTACCACGAGTCGCCTCCGCGAGTCCGACCCTGGCTAAAGTAAGAACGAGCCTAGGTGTCATGGTCTTCGTGCCATAAACTTCTCGGGAAGCATGCGAGTGGCTATCGACTGGAGTGAGTTGATACGCTCAGCGAGCTCGTAAGCCATTAAAAAGACAGCATTGCATCTTTAAAGGAGAACTCGTCCCAACTGTTAGTCTCTTCGCGAATGGCGATGAAGCATCGTCACAAGAGAGAGTGGCAACGAGTCCTGGCGTCGCAGTCGCGGCACACACGAAAGTTCAGTGTCTTCGTAAATTCACACGCTTGTTCACGCCGCTTTGGGGACGGTAGTGGTAGTACATCAGAGTTCCAAGACCTGCACGAACGTCTTGGAAGAAGCGTACCATCCTGCCGGAGCCTAACTTGTAGACGCAACCCCGATTGAGTGGCGGCGGCGTTGCAGACTCGGCGATGCAGTTCAGCTGAATGCTCTCTCGGGCTATTCGTGCTCGTCACCGAGAACCACCACACCCTGCACCACCGTCCCCCACGTCGTGTTCTCGATCAATTCCGACAACAGCTTGCATACCGTCGCCTTTGCCGCTCCCCGCCGTAGCATGCGGACGATGACACCGATACAGCGATTATCTGTCCCCTCCACGATGGCCACGGGGTCCATATCTAGGGATCAAACTTCTGGGCGGCATGGGGGTGAAACGGTACTCTTGTTCACCCCTCCAGAAATCTCAGCAAAGTCTCAGGCGACGGCCCTCGTGCTCGACGACGACATTGACATTCCACGTATGTCATTCCATCTCTTTGACTCGCCCACACTCACCCTTGCACCACAGGTCTCGAGCTCACCTCCACCGTCACAGCCACCTCCCTGCATGGCGCAAACCCAAACCCGCTCACCTTCCCCCGTTCCTCAAGCTCTCCAACCCTTCCTTGATGCCTACGTCCGTGTACCACCCTCCCCCGTCGCACCACAACTCCATGCTCTCTGTCGTGTCCACTCCTTCCACCGCATCAGCCTCCTCAGACGCACCTTCTGATTCCTCCCACAGACGTGCCAAGCTCGATTGGCTACGTCGCAAACTCGATGAAGTCCCCACCACTGCCGTCTTCCCCACCAAACGCCACACAGCCGTCCCTCGCATGTCCACGCCGTCTACCCACATATCATCCCAGCGCGCAGAACGTCGCTGACGGACGCGCTCGGTCACGTTCTTGATCAGCTCTGACGAGGGCATGCATATAGTCACGCGTACCGCCTCCGATATGCACTCACCCCGTCCACACAAGACGAAGCATGTCTATCAGACGGGCACACTGCCACGCGGCCGCCCATCCCCGCACCTCGCTTCTGGTGGGAAGTCGCGCCGCACGGCTGACGACGACGACGCAGGCCTCACCCGTCCCCGCCAAAAATTGGCTGCTGGGTCCAGGATCGGCGGGTCAGACTTCAAGGTGGCCCGGAGGGCGAAACGGGAGGGGAGAGCCCAGAATGGCATAGCAGAACCAGGTGAGACGATCGAGATGGTCGGGTTCTTGTTTTAGACGTCTCCCTTTCTTTGCCTCTGGGGGCTTCAACATGGAAGTGTGTCCGGAGGCCGGCTGGTCCCCCTGTGATCATGCGTTGGTCATGTATGCGCGTCATGTCAGCAATGGCTACTCACGTCTCTCATTGATGCCTACCCTGCAACACCCACGACCCACTGGACGCTTTCCAGGTTTATCCCTGACGGGAGGTAAGTAAGAGTTGGTGGTTACGTTCACTATCTTGATCATGACAGTTCCGGTCAAAGCCGTTTTGCCAACTACAGCCTGCCAGTGAGGCTTTCCATCCGATGTCCTCAACATGAAGCCCAGACTTCGCTCAAACTCCTTGGCCATTTCCGACGACTCTCGCGTCCGTCGTAGTCCAGAAGCCTGCAGCATTGGATGTTCAGGACTCACTTTTTGTCGAAGATTTTGATCAACTGTCTACACAGTGTTAATGGTTTGACTGATGTTTCACCTCGATTCGCTTTGTGCAAATGTAAGTAGGGACGATATAGTCGCTGTGGACCGCTGTACTCATGTTCGACTTGATCTGCAGTGGTGAAGCCAACCCTTCCATCGTTCTTCGATCCGTGGATGCAATGTTGTTATAAGTTGTTGTTGCTGTGTGGGACGTGTGCCTGGCTGGTGACCTCAAAAGCTGACGCTGGCCCAATTTAACCTTGTATCTCTCTCACATAGCTCGTCCTCTCTGTGTTGATGAAGCCCGCTAGATTTCTTGCTCTTTGCTTCCCTTGCCTGGTCTCATTCAGATGAAGACCGTTTAGGTGACTCTTACCCCACTGAAACGGCCATGGCCACAGAGCTAACGGACTCGCAATCGTGAGCAAGAGAGATCGCAGGAGCTAAATCCGGAAAGGTAGAGCTAGTACTCTCTCGAGTCCATGGTTGGGCACGAAATGGAACGTATCCTAATCACTCGTAAGTTACTTTCCACAGACTCGAGCGATCGCTGATGTCTGGGACAGACATTCGTACAAAAGCTGTTTCCATCAAATCGAGGGGTATCCCTGTCGGGTTCCACGCTGTGGTAAACAGTGAAAAGGTGAACTGCCGAACTTCGAACAAGCCCGTGTCGGTAGGCAAGGATGTGGTCGAATGGGATGACGAGATCATGTTATGAGTTACCACTCTGTTCGTGTCGCTTTCCGTTTGCCCAATGATGTCCAAGACCATCGGATCGGTCTTCCAGGATATCTCTTATGGTATTTGCGCTGTTCGACTTGGGACACAGCGATAATTGCTCTATACCCGGGTTGCATCACAATGGACAATATGACTCAGGTGAATATGGTATCGCGGCGGTTGTGACGCGCATGATCATTGGCGCACGGATCGACTTGAGACAGTGCATGAGTCTGACTGCCATACAAGGTATTAATGCTGTTCCGTCCGCAGTCAGGCGTATGTTCGGAGTAGTAGACAGTCCGCCACTATTTCATAGAATTGCGGAGTAGGGGGAAAACTTAGACCTTAGAACATCCTTCAGGCCGTGGGTGGACAGCTAGAGACACGATCACCACCACAAGGTACTTGGGAAGCTGCTACCGTGTATAGCATGACTCAACGACAATAGCGCCTCAGTATCTGAGTCACATCTCTGGAACATGTCACCATCGAGGTCATCCGTCTGCACTGCATCGTCGTTTGGGAGATTCCTGCCTGTTTCAAAGCTGGGGCGTGTGACCCTTCTCCATGCATTTGGACAAACGATCAGACGCGGGGTCTCGTCTCCCGACGGGCCGTTCGTATTTATTCAGGCTGAGCCGTCCAATGCCTTCCAATACCTGTCTCGTGAAACCCAAAAGGAACTAAATCGGTTGGGCTCACCATGGTGCGAGGGTCATAACCGTACGCGTTCCAGTAATGTTGTTGATATGACGTAGGTTGGCTGATATCGTTATCAAGGTTTGGGGCAATCATTCATACTTACGAGTGGCTGACGTGAGATGTGGCGCCAGGGTCTCGGACCGGCCGTCTTATCAGAATCTCGTCAGGAAGCAAGCCACGAACCGTCGGCTGGAATGTCTTGATACGCCTGCTCTCGTACGCCAAGAATCGCATTTTGCAAGGAGAATCCTGCTCTCCCAATAATTCTAGTTCCTTCGCGATTCACCAAATGCCCGAGACGCCGTTGCAAGACAGACGTGAGTCAGGTGTGACACGGTGACGGTATCGTAAAGGCCGTTCTGACTTGGAGCGAGCGCGGAGCGCTCCCGGAGTTTAGTGGGCTCCTCAGGCAGAGGATTACATTCTGGGGTTTACAACCTTTCTCATCATCAGCACCCTCATGTCGTCCGCTCCCCGATCTGATCCTGCTATGATTACTTCAGGACATCGCATGAGTTTAGAGCTGTGCCCTACTTACCACTAGTAGATCAGCTCCACGCATGGAGGTTTAATGGTTCTGAGCTTATAAGCCCTACGTTGATGCGGTTTCTATGTCCACTGCTTCCCTCCGCGCTTCCTCCACAGTGACTCGGTGCCCACTGCTGAAGATCTCATACCGCGATCCGATCATGTCCACTCATCACAATGACCAGGCCGAACGCACTCCGCTGCTCACAAAGGCCAAGGCTAGTAAAAATGCCCCCCTAGAATGTCATGAAATTTCTCGCTCGACTAGGCACTATATCCTCGTCGCGCTATGGGCCGGGACGTTTTTCTGTGTGAGCTAGTTCCATTTGAGGTCCACCGTCATGGCATCAATGACGATTTCCAGAATTTGAACTGTATGTAGCGCCAAAGCTTTGACAGTGATCACCCGGTAATCGTTCGAATCATCTTCTAGTAACGATGGTTGCCACACGTGAGGCGCTCAGTCGCAAACTCGTTCGCCTCTGATGATCATTGTCCACAGTGCTACCTTCGATCACATCAGAGTTCAAGGGATCAAACCACGCCAGTTGGATTGGCACTGCGTGCGGTTCCTCGTTCTCGATCCCCGTATGATCGCGCAACACATGTCTCCTCAGATATCTGCTCTCAAGTTGCACCTTCACGCCTCTCTATGGACGGCTGTGCACCATCCTCGGTCGACGGCCAGCGTGCCAAATCGCCTTATTTGCAGTCGCTCTCGGCACTCTTCTCTGCGGGATCTCCAGAGATATGGTCGAGCTGACGGTTGCCCGGTTCGTACGTACACGTTTCTCGTCTTTCGCCTTCCCTCGTGGTACAGGCCTTGATGGGTCATTCAGATTGCCGGAGTAGGCGCGGGAGCACTCCAGTTGCTTGCCATGTAAGTGCATACTCTCGTGAACAACCACAATTTGCTGACCGCGTGATCAAAGGATCGTTTCGGCTGATATGTACAGTCTCCGAGTGCGTTCACGACCTACTTTGTCACATTCTATCATTCATCGTCGTCCAGGAACGCGGCCTACCTCAAGCATTCAGCAATTTCTCTTTAGCCGTGAGTGCTCCGTTCACCCATGCGTACTATACACTCTGATTCCTTGTTAGGTTGGATTAGGCCTCGGTGGACCCGTGGGCGGTATAGTGAATGATCTGTACGTTATTCTTCGTTGGTATGTGGTAGTTTGATGCACGGGGTAGGCTCACTGTGTTGGAGGTTTGGATGGCGCATCGCATTTTTATTTCAAGTGCCACTGTTTGTCCTGGTGATGATCGTCCTCACGAGTACACTGAGTTATGTGACACCGGTGAGTACCTCCCTTTGTCATGTCGCTAGGTAGGTATCTAAGGCGAGTTCCGCAGGGTCAAGGTCAGAGTGCAAAGGAGGTTCTGTCCAGAATCGACTTTGGAGGCTTAATCGCCCTCTTTCTGATCGTAGGACTTTCGCGTGCGTTTACCCGTGGCGGCGTGACCTATTTCGCGCTAGATCGGATCCACGCTCACTTGGCTCAGCATGAAGTTTAATGAAGATCTTCCTGTGAGTCGGTTCGTATATTAACCTCGATCCCCCGGCTTTACGGTCGTTGGCAGTGGACAGATCTTCAGGTCATTATTCCGCTAATAGTTTCCATCCTTTCCTTTGGGCTTCTTCTTGTGATCGAATGCTGCATAGCTTCTGAACCCATCCTTC
>JBBPSV010000679.1:0-14987 GCA_038093795.1 Retiboletus fuscus
TCGGCAGGAGAGAAGGTTTTCAAGAAGTAAGTGCAGGGGTGGAGATCACTGTTACTATCTCACTGCATCAGGACAGCTCCAGCTGCAAGGAGGGAAGCATTTGGAATGATGGAGAAGGGTTTGGAGACGTTTGGAATGAAAAGTATGGGGGCAGAGGAAAATATGGACTTCAAGGAGTCAAATGACTTGTCTTGGAGGGAGCCCCAGACCCAGGGTTGCTCCTTTTGGGTGAGGAGGGTAAGAGGGGCAACTATGTTGGAGTAGTTGGGGATGAATTTTTGGTAGAAGTTGGCAAATCCAAGGAAGGAATGGACTCCTTTGACTGAAGTGGGTGGTTTCTAGTCTGCTAGGGTAGATAATTTTGAAGGGTCCATTTGTACTTGTCCTTGACTGATGATAAGTCCCAGATATTCTATGATAGGGCGGTCGAAGGAGGATTTGGATATCTTAAGGGTGAGGTGATGTTCTCTGAGGTGTAGGAGGACTCGTCTAGTGTGTTCATGATGGAGGGTAAGGGATCCGCAGGTATGGATCCCCACATCATCCATATAGATCTTGAGCCATCCCTCTGCAATCATGTCAGCAAAGATATGATTCATGAAGGCTTGGAAGGTGGCAGGGGCATTGCAGAAACCAAAGAACATGACAGTGGGTTCAAAGAGGCCGAAAGGGGTGATGAAGGTGGCCTTCCACTGATCATTCTCCTTGATGCAGATGTTGTTGTATCCCCAGTGGATGTCAAATTTAGTGAATAGGTTAGCGTCTTTCATTTCATCAACGAGTTCAGGGATCAGGGGGAGTGGGTAGGCATTGCGAATGGTATGGCTATTGAGCCAATGATAGTCTTGACAAGACTTTTGGATCAAGCTTCCCATTAGATTTTTTCGGAACAAAGAAAAAAGGGGATGCCTGGGGAGATTTAGAGGGGATGATGCAACCAGTTCTGAGATGTTCTTCGATGAACTCTTTACAAACTTCCTTTTCCAGAGGGTTGAGAGGATAGATCTTGGTGATCTTTGGGACAAAGGTGTCTTTGAGTTCTATGGTGTGGTCGAAGGTTCGGTGGGGGGGAAGTTCATCATGGGTTTGTTCTTGAAAAACGTCAATGAAGTCCTTGCAAAAGTCCAGTAAAAGTTCCTCAAGAGAAGGAGATGGTTCAGTGGTGGTTCCATTGATTTCGGTGTCCTTCTGAAGGTGATACTCATGGAGAGACCAGTCTTCTTCAGAAGGATACCTAAGAGTCACTAGTTCAGTGAGTTCTTGGTCTACATCTTTACCAAACCATAGTGAGAGATAGTCAATTTTATGAGGGGAAGTGGAGGGCAGAGATATGGAAAATCTTCTCCAGTCAATGATCGGGTTGAGCTTTTTCAACCAGGGCATTCCGAGGATGATCTGCGGACAGCCAAGTTTGGTTACCATGAGCTTTTCTTGGTCAGAGAAGGATCCTGAGGAGAAGGGGACAGAGGTGGTTTGCGTGATGGTTCCTTGTTGGTTAGGAGTCCCATCTATGTTATATGTGATGATAGGGTCAGGGAGGGATGTTATGGAGAAGTTGTCTTTCTCCAGGAGGTGAGGGTCGAGGAAATTTCTGGTGGCTCCAGAGTCAATGAGGGCTGAGGTTTCAATGATTTTGTTCTTTCCTTGTAGTCGAACTGGGAGACATAAGGTTCGATTGTTCAATGGTGCTACAAGTACATGAGAGGTAGGGAGAGGCGACGTTGAGGTGACTCTCCCTTTTAAAAATCCCATATGGTTTTAACTCGTTCCAGGTGTGCAGATGCGATCTCTTCAATGGGTTCTGTTACGTTTTTCCCTATCTCGCCCCCTTTACCACGCTTCCCTTATCCATATGCCTACTTCTTGCCTTAAACTCTGTCGTCTCGCTGTTCGAACCCCGCCCGACGACAATCTTTTACCTCAGTATTACTCATAACGTTCTTAGACATTCTCCCGACTTCCATGCTTTGTAAATGCTGACTCACCACTGTTCCTCAGCGTTCTACCAAGTTCCACGTCTGACTCATCTTTGTTCTATGACATTCCACCCAACTCTATTCGATTACCACGACTCGTCTATTTAAACCGTAATACTCAACCTGTAACACTAAGCTTGATCTTCTCAATCTAATGAGTTCTTGCGGACTTCGTCTGATTACCTCGCCTCAGTCTTAGCCCACCCTTCGCTTTCGCAAGCAAGGGAAGCCCTCTAGTAGCACCATGGCTAGAGGTTCTTCGTGTCGTCCAAGCTTCCGACCTCCCCTCGTCTGCTTGACTCCTTTGAGATCATGCCTAGCCTACGGCGAAGCGTAACAAAAGATCAAGCTTCTTATCTCGTGTGGACTACCTCCGTTGTAGCTCCAAATACCCCCTGATTCTCGAGCGTGCTCTCCGTGAGCAGATCCCTCGAATCCTCGAACCACCATTGCGTCTCAACGACCCACCATCGATCCTCGTTGGTCTAGACCACGAGAACTCCCACCCACTGACCTATCTGAGTCAGAAGCCCCCCAAGACACTGTGTCATCCCCGGATACCAACCCGGACTTAGACCTTGACACTCTCTTCGGACCCAAAGAAGAACTCACCCTTCGACATCGGTTCTCTTCTGAACTTACCATTCCCAGGGAACCGACTCCACCCTCACCAACCCCTCGAGCACGCAACCCTCCTTTCGGAGGATTTTCCCTCTCATACCCACCGCCACCAACCATTCCTCTTCAACCAGCTATGCTGGCAGCACCAACCACCAAACCCACTGAGCTCCGTCTTGGGACCCCCGAAGACTTTGATGGATCCTTCGCCAAAGCCGAAGATTGGCTCGGGACCGTCACCTTTTATCTTGCGGTAAACTCTGAAGTCTACGACACTGATGCCAAGAAGGTGGCCTATGCCCTGTCATTCATGAAGAAGGGATCAGCCAAAGTCTGGGCCGCCACCTATCGCCAAAAGATCCTCGCCCAGGCCACGCTCAACCTAGGAACCTTCGCCGACTTCTGCGACTCCTTTTCTAAGTCCTTCGTCCGGAAGGACACCATCGCCTCCAGCCTGCACTGGCTAGCCACGACTAAAATGGTCAAGAACAAACACGGAGACTACTCCCCCTCGCTCACGGAATACACCGCCCGTTTCCAGAACCACGTCGCCATCTCCAAAGTCACTGATGCTAACGTCCTCATCAGCTACTATGCCATCGGAATCCCTGAACCGCTGATGTGGAAAATCCAGAGTATGGAGACCCCCCCAGACAAGATTGAAGATTGGTACACCAAAGCTGCCCACTTTTCCGCTATGAAAGAACGGGCCAAAGATCTGGCAAAGCAAGGAAGCAGAAAGGTCTTCCACGGATTCCATTCCACCCCGAAAACCGCCCCTCCTGATCCCGACGCAACGGACGTCGACGCCGTACGCACCACCCCCATCCCAAAGCTTATGCCTGCTGAACGAAAGCAATGCATCGAGAACAACCTCTGTTTCCGTTGCCGCGAAGGTGGACATCTCTCCACTAACTGTCCCAAGTTCTCCAAAGGAAAGAAACCAGCAGTCAAAGCGGTCGGTACTTCGGACATTCCCAGGTTAGAAGAAATCCCGGACGATGCCGATGAAGATGAGGACGGAGTTGCGGTTAGAAGGGTTTCTTTCTCCCAGGGTTTTTAAAAAGGGGACCTGCCACAATGTCGAAGTCCCCCAGTGCTTCGGTATCTGTAACTTCTACTACGAATTCCATGCAAATCCCAGTACAAGTTATTATTCCCTCGCACACCTTGCAAACCGTTGACACCCACGCCTTGATCGATAGTGGAGCAGATGTCTGCTGTATCGACTGGGGATTCGCCAGAAAACACAAAATCCCTCTGACCAAACTCGACCAACCGGTCTACGCCAAGAACGCTGACGGGACCACTAACACTAAGGGGGCCATCCGATATATTGCCGACCTCTTTGTTTCTACTGAAGGCCTTGTTCACCAAATCACCTGCCATGTTATGCACCTAAGCAAGGATAACCTATTCCTTGGACTCCCTTGGCTACGAAAAGCCAACCCAACCATTGACTGGACAAAATGGACCCTGCAGATCGCCGAGTCCACCGATGAATCTAAGCTCCTCTTTTCCCTCCATCAGGGTGCTTACCTCAGGCAAGAAAAGCTCCTCGTTCCTCCTCGACCCCCCCCCGCCACGTCTTTGTTAATTCTGTCCAAGACGAATGTCTATATGCTTACAATGGATGGGAGGACGAATGCGATTTCCTCACCCGCGCCCATGATCAATACATGATTAATCGGATTATTCGTTGCGGATCACGATTCATCCCGGCCCCAGTGATCTCTCGTCTCTCCATCGCATCCAGTCTGGCTCTCTCCCCTGATGCGCCAATCGCATCCTCCCTCCCGGAAGAGTATTCCAGATACAAAGAAGTCTTTGCCGAAGAAGCAGCAAACGTCCTCCCCCCGTCCCGACCCTATGACCACGCCATCAATCTCAAAGAGGGGTTCATTCCCTGTATCGCGAAAATTTACCCTCTTTCGGCCGACGAGCGGCAAGCAACTGACAAGTTCATTGACGAAAACCTGGCCTCTGGCAAGATTTCCCCCTCGAAATCTCCACAAGCCTCCCCTTTCTTCTTCGTTAAGAAGAAAGCCCAACCTGGGCAGAAGCCAGGCCTACGACCTTGTCAGGACTATTGATGCCTGAACGAGCAGACTATCCGGGATGCGTATCCTCTTCCCCTTCTTCAGGATTTCATGGATCGGATCTGGGGTGCAAAGGTGTTCACCAAGATGGACGTCCGGTGGGGGTATAATAACGTCCGCATTGAGGAAGGAGACCAATGGAAAGCAGCTTTTATCACGCATAGGGGGTTGTTTGAACCAAACGTCATGTTTTTTGGACTAACTAACTCCCCCCCCACATTCCAACGGTTCATGAACGACTCATTTCGAGATCTCATCGCGGAAGGTTGGCTGTTTATCTATATGGACGACCTCCTCATCTTCTCCCCCGACCAACTAACCCACACGGAGCGTACCCATCGGGTACTACAGCGGATGGAGGAACTCCACCTCCACCTGAAACCAGAAAAGTGCTTCTTCGATCGAGATGAGGTCGAATACCTTGGAATGATCATCCACCCTGATGAGATTGCCATGGATCCCACTAAGTTAGATGGGATCGCCCATTGGCCCACTCCTACCTCAGTAAAAGACGTTCGGTCTTTTCTTGGTTTCACCAACTTCTACCGGCGATTCATCCCTGATTACTCCACCATAGCCCGACCCCTCATCGACCTCACTAAAAAGTCCATCACCTGGTCTTGGGACGACTCCTGCCAATCAGCATTCGACCTCCTTAAGGCAAGATTTGCCTCCCAGCCCGTCCTCCGAGTTCCCGACCTCTCTGCCCCCTTCGCCGTAGCCACAGATGCCTCCCTCTATGCCTCTGGAGGAATCCTTCTCCAAGCAGATTCTAACGGCGAATGGCATCCTTGCTCTTACCTCTCACAAAGTTTCGACTCAACTCAACGGAACTATGATATCCATGACCGAGAGCTCCTGGCCGTGCTCCGAGCGCTCAAAGCCTGGTCACACTACCTGCGAGGATCTCCCCACCAAGTTCAAGTGTTCACGGATCATAAGAATCTCACTTACTTCCGAGAACCCCATACCTTGAATCGACGACAAGCCCGTTGGTTACTCGACCTCGCTGATTTTGATCTCAAGTTAATCCATGTGCCCAGATCCCAACTTGCCGGTCCCAACGCCCTTTCTCGACGCACCGACCATTTCCCAAAAGACGCCTCAGATAACTCCCTCGTAACCCTGCTACCTCCATCCCTCTTCGTCAACGTCATCGATATCGCCCTCTCCATGAAGATCCGCTCTGCCTCGGCCGCTGACCCATTCGCTCTAACCTCCCTCCAAGCAGTAGACGAACATATCCCAGCGGCGTTCCGTTCCTGCCTCTCTGATTGGCAAAACCGAGAGGGAATCCTCACCTATCAAGACCGCGTCTACATCCCTCCCGAAGGAGACCTTAGACGCGAAATCTTGCAGAGGTGCCATGATCACAAATCCGCTGGTCATCCCGGATACCTCAAAACCCGTCAGCTAGTCTCTGCCGAGTTCTGGTGGCCAGGCCTGGCGTCCTTTGTTCGAAACTACATAGAAGGATGTGCAATCTGCCAACAATGCAAAGTCAACACCCATCCAAATACCCCGCCTTTGACCCCCATTCCTACCTCTGTGTCCCATCCTTTCCAGGACATCACGGTAGACCTGATTACCGACCTCCCAATCTCGGATGGGAAAGACTCAATAGTCGTCTGGGTGGACCGAGCCTTCAAGGGAGCTATATTTTGTCCCACCACTAAAACTGCCTCGGCAGCAAACATTGCATCCCTCTACTTCCACAAGGTCTACCGACGTTTCGGACTCTTTGACCATGTCATCTCCGACAGGGGACCCCAGTTTGCCTCGGCATTCACCAAGGAAATGGGGCGCATTCTGAACTATGACCTCAGCCTATCCACCGCTTATCACCCCCAGACGGATGGCCAAACCGAACGAACAAATCAAGAGCTCGAAACCTATCTCCGGATCTTTTGCGGAGATAACCCCACCTCATGGATGGAACTTCTGACCTTTGCCAAATTCGCCCATAACCACCACCCCCACTCTGTCACCAACCAATCCCCGTTCTTCCTCCAAATGGGCTACGAACCTAAACCCCTTCCGTCCGTCCTTTCACCCTCCAGACTTCCTGCAGTGGAACTCCACCTCTCCCTGCTCACCAAAGCCAGGGATGAAGCCCGAGCGGCCCACGAACTTGCTAGGGCAACCATGGTCTCTCGGACCTGGCAACACTTCAAACCCTTTGCCCTAGGAGATAAGGTCTGGTTGGAGGCCAGGAACCTCCACCGCCTCCAGAAGGACCCTAAGTTCCTTCCAAAGCGTGAAGGGCCATTTGAAATCGTTAAGGTTCTCTCCCCCATCACTTACCGGTTGCGTCTCCCCAAAACCTGGAAGATCCACCCCGTTTTCCATGCCTCTCTTCTCTCTCCTGCCAAAGAGACCCTTGTTCATGGTCCGAACTTCCCCCGTCCTCCTCCTGACCACGTAGGCCCTGAGGAGGAGTACCTCGTGGATCAAATTCTCCGCCATCAAGGACCCCCATCCCGACGGCACTTCCTGATCCATTGGAAGGGCTACTCGGCAGAAGACGATTCCTGGGAACCCGAGCAGAACTTAAAGAATTCCAAACTCCTCTTGCTCGCCTATAAAAAATGTCACCCCAAGGATTTTCCTCCTCCTCAGTCCGCTTAACCACACATCCACTACACCCAGCAGCATCATGCCTTGTTCCGATGTCCCCGACCTCATTCTTTCTGTGCCCCCCAGACTCGGTGGCCCGACGCCTCCTGAATCTATTACTGATTCTGTCCTTGATTCTATCTCTTCTCTCACTGTCTCTGACAACCCTGACGGAGAGGTTTACTCTGGTTCAACTCCTCAGTCTCGCCACCTTACTCCTCCTCCTGTGTCTTCTGGCATCTCAAGTGTTTCTCCTTCTCCTTCCTACCATACGCCTCCTTCTGTTTTAAACCCTCATGCCATGATCGTCAACGATACCTCCTCCCCCACGTCCTGCGTTGCCACCCCCGGCTGGGGTAACCGACCTACCATCTCCATCCCCGAACTGGCTGAACCCCCAGTTCGCCTGGTGGCCTATCTTGGCACCATCGAATCCGTAGACCTCCCCGAACATGCTCATAGGGTACGCCCTAATCTCCCCACTGACGCAGAATCACGCATTCTCCTCCGCTTTCTCCGAGACCCCCAATATGCCGTCCCCATCGGCGCCCACCTGGATTACAGGTCGGCCCTCCATTCCCTCTATCTTGCCTCCCTTCAGGTAGCCCGCCTGACTGCCCTAGCGTGCGCCCCCTCTGCTTCCGCTGACGCCAACGCCACGTTCCGCAACCACACCCTATCAAACGTCCAGATGGAGCTGGAGACCCAACTCCTTCTTGCGTTTTACCAGCTCGGAATGCTGGAGTTCATGCAAGACCTAGATCGTTACCTCCAGGACCTCGCGCGTTATACTCATCTCGGCTCTACTTCGGTGTCTACCCCCTTGGCGTCCTCCTCTGTGTTGAACTCCGAGGAACTCGATGTTGTCGAACGCATTGAGGCCCGCTGGACCGGCAATTTCGGTAACACCCCCCTTCCTTCATCTCACCCTCGATTTCACGAGGCCTGTTTCCAATGCCACCGCCTCGGTCATCAGCATATCAACTGTGGGGTCTACCAGTGCCCGCTATGCCATTGTTTCCGTCCCGGCCATTCTCAACGGCAGTGCCCTCTGCACCACGCTCCTCCGCCACCCTCGCCCTCTACCTCTCCCGCCTCCTCTCACTCATCACACCCCTCCTCGCCCCATCGTTCCTACCACGGCCCCCGCTGCACCCGCGGGACTAGGCGTATGGTCCCCAGCCACCCTCGCCGCCACTCCCACTCTCCGGGCCTGGACTCCGGGGTGGACAACGACATTTGGGACGATACCACCTTCGCCAACGTGACCGGGTCACCTGCTATGGGGGCTTGCGACTTATGAAGTGTCTGCGCCGGTGCCTTGACCCTCATGGGGGGGTAATGTTACGTTTTTCCCTATCTCGCCCCCTTTACCACGCTTCCCTTATCCATATGCCTACTTCTTGCCTTAAACTCTGTCGTCTCGCTGTTCGAACCCCGCCCGACGACAATCTTTTACCTCAGTATTACTCATAACGTTCTTAGACATTCTCCCGACTTCCATGCTTTGTAAATGCTGACTCACCACTGTTCCTCAGCGTTCTACCAAGTTCCACGTCTGACTCATCTTTGTTCTATGACATTCCACCCAACTCTATTCGATTACCACGACTCGTCTATTTAAACCGTAATACTCAACCTGTAACACTAAGCTTGATCTTCTCAATCTAACGAGTTCTTGCGGACTTCGTCTGATTACCTCGCCTCAGTCTTAGCCCACCCTTCGCTTTCGCAAGCAAGGGAAGCCCTCTAGTAGCACCACGGCTAGAGGTTCTTCGCGTCGTCCAAGCTTCCGACCTCCCCTCGTCCGCTTGACTCCTTTGAGATCACGCCTAGCCTACGGCGAAGCATAACAGGTTCTTCTTTGTAACACATCTTTAAAGTGGCGAGGATCTCCTTTCCTTCTTTCCCTGAAGTTTTAAGGGAATCGATGTAGACCTCCAGGTTGGTCTTGGTAGGGGGGGGTGGGGGGTGTGGGGGTTAGCCCTGTGGTTGTTTGGATGTACAGAGGGCAAGGAGATTTTTGAAGGGAAGATGTTCCCTTGCATTCAGTGGCATTGTGGCCCGTCTTTCTGCATTGGAAGCATCATCCTTCTCTGATGCATTGGGCTCGTTCTGTTGGGGTGAGTTTACTGAGGGTGACGCTGTCGATGTCCATGGCATTGGGGTCTCAATGGGAACTCTTTTGAAGGAAGGAGGAGGGTTGTGGGCATCCTTCTCGGAGGGCTAGGATACACATCTTTTGTGCATGGAAGACCTTGGCTTGGTTGATCCACTCAGTGATAGTGGTGGGGATGGTTGCCATGGACAGAATCATGGTGGTGAGTTTCTGGTCAATCTCCAGGGAGAATAGGTTGATTAGGGTGATATCATTGGTGATTCCAGCTTTACTGGCAAGGTTCTAAAAGTTAGTGATGTATTGTTGGAATCCATCATCCTGGGTTCCGTCAGGTTTCTGGGAGGATTTTTGGATGAGTTTGGACAGGTCAAGGTGGGCAGTGGCCTTGGTATCGAAAGGGTAGAAAGTGGTCTCGAAATTGGTGGCAAAATAAGGGAAGGTTTTCTCTGCAGGTTTACCATTGGGGTCAGCCATCTTGTCATACCACATTTCAGCGAAGGAGGCTCCTCTTCCTTCACTCATCTTGTTGAGGGTGGTCATGATCATTTCTTTGTTGGTGGTATACAGAGTAGAGTTCAAAACAAAGTAGGCTTTCATGGCCTTGATCCATCTGGAAGTGTCAGCAGGCTTTCCAGAAAAGTCAGCAGGGAGGGCTGCCTTTAGTTCAGTGGGTTTGGTGGGCATGGTGGGTGTGATGGTTTGGGTGACAGTGGTCAAGGGGTTAATTCCAGGGGTGGTACGAGGTTTTCTTTGTCTTGGGGGTTTCTGGGGGATTGTTACGCTTTGCCGTAGGCTAGGCATGATCTCAAAGGAGTCAAGCGGACAAGGAGTCGGAAGCTTGGACGACACAAAGAACCTCTAGCCATGGTGCTACTAGAGGGCTGCCCTTGCTATAGGAGCGAAGGGTGGTCAAGGACTGAGGCAAGGGAATCAGATGAAGTCTGCAAGAACTCATAGATTGAGAAGATCAAGCTTAGGGTTACAGGTTGAGTGCTACAGTTTAAATAGACGAGCCATGGTAACCAAATAGAACAGGATGGAACATGGTGGAACAAAGATGAGTCAGGTGTAGAACTTGGTAGAACGCTGAGGAACGGTGGTGAGTCAGCGATTAGAAACGAGGATGAGTAATACAGAGGATAAAGATGTTGTAAGACAGGGTTCAAACAGCGAGACAATGGAGTACAAGACGATAGAGGTAGGCATAGGGTCAAGGAAAGCATAATAGGAGGAGAAAAACGTAACATTACCCCCCTACAAGGGTCAAGCCACCAGTGTAGACACTTCACAGGTCACATGCTCCCATAGCTGGCAAACCGGTCATGTTTGCGAAGGCGGTGTCGTTCCAAATGTCATTGTCCACACTGGATTCCAGGTCTGGAGAGTGGGAGCGGTGGCGCAGGCGGCTGGGGACCATGTGGCAGGAACCACGGAAATGGTGGGGTCCATGGTAGGAGCGATGGGGCGAGGATGGGTGTGACGAGTGTGAGGAGGTGGGAGAGGTAGAGGGCGAGGGTGGCAGAGGAGTGTGGCACAAAGGGCACTGCCACTGAGAATGGCCAGGATGGAAACAGTGGCATATCAGGCACTGATAGACCCCACAGTTGACACACTGGTGACCAAGGCAGTGGCATTCGAAGCAGGCCTCATGAAAACGAGGGTGAGACGGGAGGAGGGGGGTGTTGCCATAATTGCCAGTCCAGCAGGCTTCAATATGTTCCACAGCATTGAGCTCTTCAGAGTTCAACGCCGAGGATGATGCTGTTACGCTTGGCCCGGGTAGGGTCGAGCGTAGACTCAAGTGGGTTCTAGGGACTAAGAGAGTACCAGCGTTCTTGACGCTACGGTACGACTAAGAGCCTTCGGGCGAGGTATCTGCTCACGGAGAGCACGCTCAGCGTCGAAGGGTTCAGTGAGTCCAAGAGGACAAGTCTTATCCCACAGTTGGGAGATCGAGCATAGGAGTTATCTCAAGAGTATGATTGAGTAGCTCTAGCTTAGGGAATACAGGTGTAGAGGCTACGGTTTATATACAAGAGTCATGGAACGTCATGGAAACCCGTAGAAAGGACGGGTCGATGCGGGATGAAGGGAGATGTGACTCGGGGAAGCGTAAAGACTCGGGGTGAGTTGAAACGAGTCACATCCGCTGCGGATCTGTCGATCAGTGTTGATCAGAAGCAGCTGTCTATCAAAGATTATCATGAAACGAAGAAGTGGCCGGAACGGCCCGAAGCGACAATGACAGCGGGGTCATTAGTCGGAACTGAAAAGAAGATGCAGTCCGTGGGAGTATCTACCTACATGCTGCGTGGGAGTGGTCTGGGTAAGGCCAGACGAGATGGATGGCGATCCATCGAGACTAAGCTAAGTAAAATAAAGAAAAGAAATGAACGGGGCCAGGTCAGCTCGTAACAGATGCCGAGGGAGTAGATACCGTGGTAGCTCCAAGGTGGGTATAACATGCCAGGTCCAGGAGGTAGCAGTCCAGGTCCTGCATGAACTCCAACATGCCAAGTTGATAGAAGGCCAAGAGGAGGTTTGTCTCCAACTCCATTTGGACATGGGACAAAGTGTGGTTGTGGAAGGTAGCCGCCACATCTGCAGAGGCGGAGGGAGTGCACACAAGGGCGGTGAGGCGGACAACCTGTAGGGTAGCGAGGTAAAGGGAGTGGAGGGCTGACCTGTAGTCGAGATGGGCGCCGATGGGGACAGCATATCTAGGGTCCCGAAGGAATCTGAGGAGGGTGTGAGATTCGGCATCGGTGGGGAGGTCTGGGTGTACCCGATGGGCATGCTCAGGAAGGTCTACGGATTCAATGGTGCTGAGGTAAGTGGCAAGGCAATCGGGGGGTTCGGCGAGCTCGGGGATGGAGATGGCAGGTCGGCTACCCCAGCTGGGGGTGGTAACGCGGGAAGTGGGGGAGGAGGTGTCATCAATGATCATGGCATGGGGATTTAGAATGGAAGGAGGCATATGGTAGGAAGGAGAAGAAGAAATACTTGAGATATAAGAAGGCATAGAATGAGGAGTAGAGAGGCTAGGCTGAGGAGTTGAATGGGGGTGAATCCCGTCATCAGAACGGTCGGAGAGGGTGAGAGAAGAGACAGTGTCAAGGACAGAATCAGTAACAGATTCTGTAGGTGGTGAATTACTTCGTCGGGGGAAAATAGGAAGAATGAGTTCGGGGACATCAGAGCAAGGCATGGTGTGGTAGAGGTGTTATTGGTTGATGGTTAAGTGGACTGGGGGGGAAAGTCCTTGGGGTGACGTTTTTTATAGGCTACTAGGAGGAGTTTGGAATTCTTCAAATTCCGCTCAGGTTCCCAGGAATCGTCTTCCACAGTGTATCCCTTCCAGCAGATCAGGAAACACCGTTGGGAGGGAGGTCCCTGATGGCGGAGAATGCGGTCCACAAGGTACTCCTCTTCAGGACCAACATGGTCCGGAGGTGGTCGGGGGAAGTTCAGACCATGGACTGGGGTTTCCTTGGCAGGGGAGAGAAGGGAAGCATGGAAAACAGGGTGAATCTTCCAGGTTTTGGGGAGGCGTAAGCGATAAGTGATTGGGGAGAGAACCTTAGTAATTTCAAATGGTCCTTCGCATTTCGGGAGGAATTTGGGGTCCTTCTGAAGGCGGTAAAGGTTCCTGGCTTCCAACCAAACCTTATCTCCTAGGGCGAAGGGTTTGAAGTGTTGTCGGATTCGGGAAGCCATGGTCGCTCTAGCAAGTTCGTGGGCAGCTCGGGCTTCGTCTCTGGCCTTGGTGAGTTGGGAGAGGCGGAGTTCTACTGCAGGAAGGTTGGAGGGAGAGAGGACGGAAGGAAGGGGTTTAGGTTCATAGCCCATCTGGAGGAAGAATGGAGATTGGTTGGTGACAGAGTGGGGGCGATGGTTATGGGTGAACTTGGCAAAAGTCAGGAGTTCTGTCCATGAGGCAGGGTTGTCCCTGCAGAAGATCCGAAGATAAGTTTCTAACTCTTGGTTTGTTCGCTCAGTCTGTCCATCCATTTGGGGGTGATAGGCAGTAGATAGGTGAAGGTCGTAGTTCAAGATACGCCCCATTTCTTTGGCGAATGCTGAAGCGAATTGGGGGCCTCTGTCAGAGATGACACAATCAAAGAGTCCAAAATGTCAGTAAACCTTGTGGAAGTAAAGGGAGGCTACATCAGCTGCCGAGGCAGATTTGGTAGTTGGGCAGAATATCACCCCCTTGAAGGCTCGGTCCACCCAGACGACTATGGAGTCTTTTCCATCAGAGATTGGGAGGTCAGTGATTAGGTCAACCGAGATGTCTTGGAAGGGGTGAGACGCAGAGGTGACAATGGGGATGAGAGGTGGGGTGCTAGGATGGGTGTTGGCTTTGCACTGCTGGCAGACCACGCACCCCTCTACGTAGTTTCGGACGAAAGATGCCAGACCAGGCCACCAGAATTCTGCAGAAACCAGCTGATGAGTTTTGAGGTATCTGGGGTGACTGGCAGTCTCATGGTCATGGTACCTTCATAAGATCTCGTGTCTTAGATCTCCTTCAGGGGGAACATATATGTGGTCTTGGTAAGTGAGTATCCCCCCCTCGATTTTGCCAGTCGGACAGCTGGGAATGAAATGCAGTGGGAATGTTTTCATCCACAGCTTGGAGCGAGGTCAGGGCAAACGGATCGGCAGCAGAGGCAGAACAGATCTTGGAGGAGAGGGCGATGTCGATGACATTGATGAAGAGAGATGGGGGAAGTAGGGTTACAAGGGAATTGTCTGAAGCGTCTTTTGGAAAGTGGTCAGAACGTTGGGAGAGAGCATTGGGCCCAGCGAGTTGGGACCTGGGTACATGGATCAGTTTGAGGTCAAAGTCAGTGAGGTCAAGTAACCAACGAGCTTGTTGCCGGTTCAAGGTATGGGGTTCTCTAAAATAGGTGAGGTTTTTATGATCGGTGAACACTTGAACCTGATGGGGAGACCCTCGCAAGTAGTGGGACCAGGCTTTGAGCGCCCGGAGTACTGCTAGAAGTTCTTGGTCATGGATGTCGTAGTTTCGTTGGGTAGGGTCAAAACTTTGGGAGAGGTAGGAACAGGGGTGCCATTCGCCATTAGGATCCGCTTGGAGGAGGATCCCTCCAGAAGCGTAGAGGGAGGCATCAGTCACGATTGCAAAGGGGGCGGAAAGATCTGGGACTCAAAGAACCGGTTGGGAGGCGAACTGTGCTTTGAGTAGGTCGAACGCTGATCAACATGAATCACTCCAGGACCACGTAGTTGTCTTTTTGGTAAGGTCAATAAGGGGTCTAGCAATAGTGGAGTAGTCGGGGATGAATCGTCGGTAAAAATTGGCGAATCCTAGGAAGGACCAGACTTCTTTTATGGAAGTGGGGACAGGCCAGTGGGCGATACCATCCAGCTTGGTGGGGTCCATTGCAATTTCGTCTGGGCGAATGATCATCCTGAGGTACTCTACTTCATCTCGATTGAAGAAGCACTTCTCAGGCTTCAAATGTAGGTGAAGTTCCTCCATCTGCTGCAATACTCGGTGGGTTCATTCAGTATGAGTTTGTTTGTCAGGGG
>JBBPSV010000680.1:0-14986 GCA_038093795.1 Retiboletus fuscus
CATTTTCTAGCCTACAGACCTGGGCATGCTTGCATACACCTGTTTGATCCTTCTTGTGCTGCCAAGGCTGATACCTGAATGTGTTGATTGATGTGATCAATTCATTGTTCAGATGCCTTGTCCACAGTATGGGTTCATTATTACTGTTATGACTTGACCTGGCCCCATTTATTTCTTTCCTTTTTCTTTTACCACATAGTCTCAGCAGATCGCTATCTGCCTCGTCTGGCGTTACCCAGACCATTATCTCACGGCATGTAGGTCGTTATCCCATGGACCGTATCTTACATTTCATTTCCGACTAATGACCCTGCTGTCATTGTCGCTTCAGGTTGCTCCAACTGCTTCTTCGTTTCATGATAATCTTTGATAGACAGCTGCTTCTGATTGACACTGATCGACAGATCTGCAGCAGACATGACTCATTTTGACTCATCCTGAGTCCCTCCACTTCCCCGAGTCATGTTATGCTTCACTGTGGGCTAGGTGTGATCTCAAAAGGAGTCAAGCGGACGTCAGTGGTGTCGGAAGCTTGGACGACACAAAGTATCTCTAGCCGTGGGGCTACTAAAGAACTGCCCCTGCTTATGGAAGTGAAAGGGTGGGCTAGGACTGAGGTGAGGGATCAGATGAAGTCCACAAGAACTCGTTAGATTGAGAAGATCAAGCTTGGAGTTACAGGTCGAGTGCTATGGTTTAAATAGGCGAGGTGTGGTAACGAAGTAGAACAGGATGGAATATTGAGGAACAAAGATGAGTCAGTCATAGAATTAGGTAGAATGCTGAGGAACAACAGTGAGTCAGCATGCATGAGGCATAGAAGCCAAGGGAGTGTTTGAGAATGTATGAGTAATACAGAGATAAAAGATGTTGTCAGGTGGGGGTCGAACAGCGAGGCGACAGTGTACAAGGTGAAGGATAAGTATAAGGGGGAGACATGGTAGTGGACAAGGAAACGGAAAAACAAAACATAACATTACCCCCTCTCGAGGGTCAAGACACCATTGCAGATTCTTTACAGGTCACACGCCCCCATAGCAGGAGAACCAGTTATGTTGGCGAAGGTGGTGTCGTCCCAAACGTTGTTGTCCACTCTGGAATCCAGGTCTGGAGAGTGGGAGTGGTGGCGAGGGCGGCTGGGGACCATATGCCAAGTCCCATGGGTGTGGCAGGGGCCATGGTAGGAATGATGAGGTGAAGAGGGGTGTGACAAGTGCGAGGAGGCAGGAGAGGTAGAGGGCGAGGATGGCAGAGGAGCGTGGCACAAAGGGCACTGTCGCTGAGAGTGGCCAGGATGGAAACAGTGGCAAATCAGGCATTGATAGACCCCACACTGGATACGCTGATGACCGAGGTGGTGGCACTGGAAGCAGGCCTTGTGAAAGCGAGGATAGGACAGGAGGAGGGAAGTATTGCCGAAATTACCAATCCATCTGGCTTCAATGCATTCCACAACATTGAGCTCTTTGGAGTTCAATGGGGAAGAAGAGGCCGAGGGAGTGGCTACCAAGGTGGAGCCAAGGTGGGTGTAATGAGTGAGATCCTGGAGGTAGTGATCCAGGTCATGCATGAAGTCTAATATACCAAGCTGATAGAATGCGAGGAGGAGGTTGGTTTCCAACTCCATCTGGATGTGGGATAAGGTGTGGTTGTGGAAGGTGGTGTTGGTGTTGGAGGAGGCAGAGGGGGCATGTGTTATGGCAGTGAGATGGGCCACCTGGAGGGTGGTGAGGTAGAGGGAGTAGAGTGCTGACCCATAGTTGAGGTGCGCTCCAATGGGGACGGTGTACCTGGGGTCCCGGAGGAAACAGAGGAGGGTGTGAGATCTGGCATCAGTGGGGAGATCAGGGCGCACCTGATGGGCATGTTCGGGGAGGTCCACGGCCTCGATGGTACTGAGGTAGGCAGCAAGGCGAACAGGGGGTTCTGCGAGCTCAGGAATAGAGATGGCAGGTCGGCTCCCCCAACTGGGGGTGGTGATGCAGGAAGTGGGGGAGGAGGTGTCGTCGACGATCATGGTGTGGGAATTTAGAATGAAAGGGGGCGTATGCCAGGAAGGAGAAGAAGAAAGACTTGAGATGCTAGAAGGCATAGGACAAGAAGTAGAAAGGCCAAGCTGAGGAGTTGGATTGGGGTGAGGCTCTCTGTCGGAATGGTCGAAGATGGTGAGAGAAGAGACAGTATCAAGGACAGAATCAGTAACAGATTCAGGAGGCGGTGAACTAGCGCATTGGGAAGGAACAGGAAGAATGATTTCGGGGGCATCTGAGCAAGACATGGTGTAGTAGAGGAGGGACTGTTAAGTGGACTGAGGTGGGAAGTCCCTGGGGTGACGCTTCTTATAGGTGGTCAAGAGGAGTTTGGAATTCTTCAAATTCTGCTCAGGTTCCCAGGAATCATCTTCTGCCAAGTATTCTTTCCAACAGATCAGGAAGCGCCATCGGGAGGGTGGTCCCTGATGATAAAGGATGTGATCCATGAGGTACTCTTCTTCAGGGCCCACATGGTCAGGAGGGGGTCGAGGAAAGTTCAGACCATGGACAGAAGTTTCCTTGGCAAGGGAAAGAAGCGAGGCGTGTGTTATGAGTTGACCTGGCCCCATTTATTTATTTCTTTTCTTTTGCCTAGCTTAGTCTCAATGGATCACTATCCATCTCGTCTGGCGTTACCCAGACTACTCTCATACGGCACGTAGGTCGATATTCCCACGGACCACATCTCCTTTTCATTTCTGACTAATGACCCCGCTGTCGTTGTCGCTTCGGGCTGTTCCGGCCACTTCTTTGTTTCATGATAATCTTTGATAGACAGCTGCTTCTGATCGACACTGATCGACAGATCCACAGCAGATGTGACTCGTTTCGACTCATCCCGAGTCCCTACGATTCCCCGAGTCACATCTCTTTTCATCCCTCATTTACCCGCCCTTCTACGGGCTTCCTTGACCTTCCATGACTCAAGTATATAAACCGTAGACTCTGCGTTTGTATTCCTTAAGCTAGAGCTACTCAATCATACTCTTGAGATAACTCCTATGCTCGATCTCCTGACACCGGGATAAGACTCGTCCTCTTCGGACTCATCGTATCCTTCGACACTGAGCGTGCTCTTTGTGAGCAGATACCTCGCCCAAAGGTTCCTTAGTCGTACCGCAGCGTCAAGAACGCTGGTACTTCCTTAGTCCCAGAACCCCCTTGAGTCTACGCTCAACCCTACCCGGGCCAAGCATAACAAAAGCTCTAGCTTACCACGTCGCGGCTACCATTGAGTAGGCCCTCCTCCTCAGCCCGACTGCCACCGATCTCCACCTCGTGGAGAGCCACAGAATCACCGGACCCCAAGTCCTCAGCCTCAGAAACATCGGACTCAGAAGCTCCCACTGAGGGCTCTGATAACCCCGACCTAGATCTCGAGCTATGCTCTCCCACCGAGGAAGCAGAATCACAAGAACTCTCTAGACTACTGTCCCACCAGCTTTCAGCCGGAGCAGTTATCCCTCGTAGCCCCACCCCGCCGTCACCGACACCGATCGCTCAAAGCGGTCACATTTTCCCAGCAACGGCACCCCCAGCCCCTCAGCCCCAGCCTCAGACTCCCATCATGGGAACCAAGCCCACAGAAATCCATCTCAGAGTTCCTGAAGACTTCGATGGAAACCTCACAAAGGCAAAGCCCTGGCTTCGCTCGGTACAATTGTACCTATCCATCAATGCCGAGACCTATAACGACAACGCTAGGTGAATCACCTACGCGCTGTCTTTCATGAAAAAGGGTACAGCTGCCACGTGGGCTGATACCTTCCGAGAATCTAAGATTTCAGGCGGAGACTTCTCCCTTGGGAAGTGGTCCGACTTTGTCACAGACTTCGAAGCCATTTTCTCCCACTCAGAATCGGTTACCAACGCGCTCACCTGGCTTGCCACCAAGCGCATGATCCCCGGAAAGAAGGGTGAATTTTCCCCTTCCCTAGCTAATTACACCGCCCAGTTCAGGTCCAAGGTATCCGCTGCAGGAGTAACCGATGAGTCGGTCTTAGTCTCCTACTACTCTGCAGGTATACCCGAGGAACTGATGTTCGACGTTCTCCGGATGGAGAAACCCCCCACTAAGGTCGCCGACTGGTATAAGAAGGTGGCCCTCTTTGACTCCCACCGCCGCCGAGCCCGAGGGATCGCGCAGCAACACAAGAAACCCGGTGCTTCGTACATACCGACTTACTCCAAGAAGGAAGAGAAGGACCCTGACGCCATGGACGTCGACGCTGTCCACCTCCCTCCTAAGCTCACGGAAGCTGAACAGCAGAAGTGTCTCAAGGAAGGCCGATGCCTCCGATGCTGCCAAACCGGCCATATGGCAAAGGAGTGCAAGGTCTACGACTCGCCCAAGAACCCTAAGAAGACTCGCAAGGTGAAGAAGGATGATCTTCCCGAGCTAGCTGACTGCGAAGACGATGATGATGAAGCCGAGTCAGTAGCTAGAATCTCCTTCTTCCACAAGGATTTTTAGAGCGGAGGACCCCGTCAATGCGGACTCCTCCTAGGTGTGCTAATGTACTAGTATCTGAGACGCACAAATCTATGCAGATCCCAGTTCAACTCATTGTACCTGTGCACTCTCTCCAAGCCGTTGACACCCACACCCTGATCGACAGCGGCGCTGATATTTCTTGCATCGACTGGGATTTCGTGCGAAAACACAAGATCCCCACCACTCGACTACCGAAACCTATTCCAGTTCGGAACGTCGACCAATCTAGTAACTCCCATGGAGCCATCTGCTTCACCTGTACCCTCTACGCTAACACTGGAGGGATCACCCAGAAAGTTCTCTTTCACGTCATGTCCTGCGGAAGCGAGAACGTCATCCTCAGACTCCCCTGGCTGCACTCTACCAACCCCACGATCGACTGGGCTAAACAGACGATTGACATCCCAGAATCCTGCGACCAGTCCAAGGTTCTTTTTCAAGAACACAACGTCGCTACCTCCGAACATAGCGACCGATTCAAAAGGCCCAGCTTCGACTGGACTCCACCATGCCAAGTCAAGGTCAACTGTGTTGACCATGCCCGACTCTATGAATATCTTGACAAAGAAACGGAGAACGAGTTTTGCCAGAGAGCTCACAATCATTACAGAATTGGCCGAATCCAACGGTGTGGATCGCGATTCTATCCCCTAGGCTCTCCAGTCATCGCCAAGATTACTTCCGCTATGCAGCTCGCGCAGGTGGAGTTCAACAAGAAACCTGAGGTCGTCCTCCCAGCGGAGTACGAGCAGTTCCAAAAGGTGTTCGAAGAACGACCAATCGGACAACTCCCACCGGAACGGACTTACGACCATGAGATCAACCTCAAAGAAGGCTTCAAACCCAAGATCGGCAAGTTATATCCGTTATCGCCGCGAGAATGCGAAGCCACCAAAGCCTTCCTAGAAGAGAACCTCCGGTCCGGTGCCATCCGTCCCTCGAACTCCCCTCAAGTATCCCCTTTCTTCTTCATCCAGAAGAAAGAACTTGACGCCAACAGTAACCCGAAGCTTCACCCTTGCATGGACTACCAGAAGCTAAATGACCAAACCATCCAAGACGCATATCCCTTACCCCGAATCGACGACCTCATCAACAAAGTGCAAGACGCAAAGGTCTTCACCAAGTTTGACGTCCGATGGGGGTACAACAATGTCCGCATCAAGGAAGGACACCAATGGAAAGGTGCCTTCCTCACTCACAAGGGCCTCTTCGAACCCATGGTCATGTTCTTTGGCATGACAAACTCCCCCGCTACGTTCCAACGTTTCATGAATGATTCGTTCAGGGACATGATCTCGGAAGGATGGCTCGTCATCTATATGGACGACCTCCTCATCTTTTCACCTGACGAACAGATTCACACGGAACGAACTAAGAGAGTTCTCCAACGGATGGAAGAACTCGACCTCCACCTATGCCTGTCAAAATGTTCCTTTGCTACGGACCAAGTTGACTATCTTGGCATGATCCTGTCTCCTGGGAAGCTAGCCATGGATCCCGTCAAGCTCGATGGGATCACCTCCTGGCCCGCCCCAACCTCTGTCAAAGAAGTCTGGTCTTTCCTTGGATTTGCCAACTACTATCGGCAATTCATCCCAGACTATTCCACCATTGCCCGTCCACTCATCGACCTCACAAAGAAAACCCAACCCTGGCATTGGGACGCACCATAGGAGACTGCGTTCCTTCACCTGAAGGAGCTCTTCCTCTCCAAACCTGTACTCCGACTCCCCGACCCAAGCATGCCATTCGCCATCGCAACCGACACTTCTGGCATGGCCACAGGTGGTATTCTCCTCCAGACAGATGAGAATGGTGCTTGGCATCCCTGTTCTTACCTATCCCAATCGTTCTCCCCTGCCGAACGAAACTATGATATCCACGACCGAGAACTTCTTGCCATCATATGGGCCTTGAAGTCTTGGCATCACCTCCTTCATGGTTCCTCTGCGCCGGTGCAGGTCTTCACCGACCATAAGAATCTCACTTACTTCCGCGCACCCCAGAATCTCAATCGTCGACAGGCCCGCTGGCTACTAGACCTCGCAGACTTCAACTACAAGATGATCCACGTCCCCGGATCTCTCCTTGCCGGTCCGGACGCCCTATCCCACCGTCTGGACTTCCTCGCTCACACACCGGACAACACACAGACGGTCCTCCTTCCGGACTCCATCTTTGTCCGACTGATTGATTCCACCCTCCGGAATCACATTAAGACTACATTGAAAGACGATCCTTTATACCTACAGACCTTACAGGCCTTCAACGGCTCCATCCCACCCGCCTTCCGCTCCTGCCTCAGCGACTGGCAACTCCATGATGGTGTCCTGACCTACCAAGGACGCATCTACATCCCCCCAGTCAATGGACTGCGTAAGTCTATCCTGCAACGCTGCCATGACCACATGTCCGCTGGACATCCGGGTTTTCTCAAGACTCGCCAGCTCGTTGCGAGCGAATTCTGGTGGCCTGGTTTGGCCCAGTACGTTCACAAGTATGTCGAGGGCTGCACCCTGTGCCAGCAGCACAAGGTCAACACCCACCCTACGACACCCCCGCTCACCCCCAACCGGTCCACCGCCACTTGCCCCTTCCAGCAGATCTTGTGCGACATGATCACAGATCTCCCCGAGTCCCATGGTTTCACTGCTGTCATAGTCTGGGCCGACTATGCGTCTTTGAAGGGGGCTATTTTCTGCCCTACTACTAAGACCGCCACTGCGGAAGACGTTGCCGTCCTCTATTTTAAGAAGGTTTACCCCCGGTTCGGCCTCTATGAGAAGATCATCTCTGACAGAGGCCCCCAATTTGCTTCTCGCTTCGCAAAAGAACTCGGTAGGCTTCTCGGATGTTCCCTTGCGCTATCCACCGCATATCACCCTCAGACTGATGGGGAAACGGAGCAGATCAATCAGGAACTCGAGACTTACCTATGGATCTTTGCGGGGAATAACCCCACCACGTGGGCAGATCGGCTGATCCACGCCGAATTCGCACACAATCACCGCCCCCATTCCGTCACCAGTAAATCTCCGTTTTACCTAATGATGGGATATGAACCTACTCCGGTCCCCACCGTTCTCCCACTCACAGATCTCCCCGCCATGGAAGATCGAATCAAGGAACTCACTGCGGCTCGCCAAGAAGCCCTTGCTGCGCACGAACTAGCTAGGCAAGTCATGGCTTCCCGGAACAAGAAGAATTTCACTCTGTTCGAAAAAGGTGATCAGGTCTGGCTCGAGGCCAGAAATTTGAAACGAAACCTGACACATCCGAAATTTGCCCCAAAACGTGAAGGACCCTTTACCATTACCAAGGTACTGTCCCTGATCACATACCAACTCTGCCTCCCCAAGACGTGGAAAATACATCCGGTCTTCCATGCCTCGCTCCTCACCCCGTACAAGGAGAACTCCATGCATGGCCCCAACTTCCCATCACCACCGCCTGACCTTATCGATGGCGAAGAACAATACGAAATTGAGAAAATCATATGACACCAGGGTTCCGCTGTCAATAGACAGTTCCTTGTCCGCTGGCACGGTTTTACCCCCTCCGATGACTCATGGCTCCCAGAACGGGAGTTCAAACATGCCCAAGCAATCCTCTGAAGCTATAAGAAGCTTCACCCCAAGGTCTTCCCTCCTTAGAACTCTATGCGCTGGTCTCTACGTGAGAATCACCAACCGAGCTCTAAACGACCTTCATACTTCTCTCAGCATGTCCTACTCCCCTTCTACCGAGTCTTCCCTTACAGAGTCCTCCATTACGTTCACCGACTCCACTCTCCCGTCTCTCGAGGGAGTCAATGACTCTTCTCTCCTGGCTCGGGAACTCTCCGTTCCCACTATTCACTCCCCTATGGTCCTCGCCGATGACGGTACTAGCACCGAAGCCACCCCCGGGTGGAATACCACGCCGCTCCCTTGGCCCTCTGTCCTCGAAGAGGAAGAGAAACCCAAGACGATCCTATCTGTTAACGTACCTCGCTTCGCTTATACCCTCCGGTCCGACCCGCTGTCATGCGAGTCCGGACGACTCCTCCAGACCCGCCTCAGAGATTCCCGGTTAGCCGCTACCATGCAGGCTCATTTAGATGTAGATTCTCCCCTCGAATCCTTGTACTTAGCCTTTTTACAGGTCTCTCGTCTCGACCCCATCGCTTCTTTTACCTCTGCCAATGCCCAGTTGGAATTCTTCTCCACTCAGCTTCGCCTTGTAGCCCGCCGCATTCGCTCCTACCTCCTGTCCGCCATGCATCAGCTTGACATGCTTGACTTTGTCACAGACATTGAATGTTACTCGCAGGATCTTGCAAAGGCTGGTCTCCCCCTTCCCCCTGTTCGACCTGCTCTCCCCGTCGAGTCTATCCTAGTCCCCTCGCCCGCTGAGCCTCTCGCTCCGACGCCGTCTGCGTCGTCCTCCCCGTTATCACCTAGTGAGATTAACCTCATCGACCAGCTCGAACGAGTCCATCTCATGAATGAAGGTGAGATCAGCCTTAGCCCTGACCACCCCCTATACAACGCCTCCTGCTTTCACTGTCACCGCCTTGGACACTGGCGCATTAACTGCCCAGAATACAAGTGCCTGTTCTGTCTTCGCATGCGCCCCGGACATATTCAGAACCAGTGCCCACTCCGTCGTCGTCCCCGCCCAGCTACCCCATCCTCATCATCTCAATCCTCTAGCTCCTCACGCTCGTCGCGAAGGTCACACTGTCCGCGACCTCGCCCGCTTGCATCCCGGATCCAGGACAAACCAGAGCTCGATTTTACAGATGACGTGTGGGACGACACGGCTTACGCCAACGTCACCGGTTCCCCCAATGGCGGCTACATCGACCTCTAGATATCCTCAAGTGGCATTGAGGAGCATAAGAAGGGGGTAATGTTACGAGTTGACCTGGCCCCATTTATTTATTTCTTTTCTTTTGCCTAGCTTAGTCTCAATAGATCACTATCCATCTCGTCTGGCATTACCCAGACTACTCTCATATGGCACGTAGGTCGATATTCCCACAGACCGCATCTCCTTTTCATTTCCGACTAATGACCCCGCTGTCGTTGTCGCTTTGGGCCATTCCGGCCACTTCTTTGTTTCATGATAATCTTTGATAGACAGCTGCTTCTGATCGACACTGATCGACAGATCCACAGCAGATGTGACTCGTTTCGACTCATCCCGAGTTCCTACGATTCCCCGAGTCACATCTCTTTTCATCCCTCATTTACCCGCCCTTCTACGGGCTTCCTTGACCTTCCATGACTCAAGTATATAAACCGTAGACTCTGCGTTTGTATTCCTTAAGCTAGAGCTACTCAATCATACTCTTGAGATAACTCCTACGCTCGATCTCCCGACACCGGGATAAGACTCGTCCTCTTCAGACTCATCGTATCCTTCGACGCTGAGCATGCTCTTCATGAGCAGATACCTCACCCAAAGGTTCCTTAGTCGTACCGCAGCGTCAAGAACGCTGGTACTTCCTTAGTCCCAGAACCCCCTTGAGTCTATGCTTGACCCTACCCGGGCCAAGCGTAACAGCGTGGAAGACGGGGTGGATTTTCCAGGTTTTGGGGAGGCATAGATGATAAGTGATAGGGGAAAGAACTTTAATGATTTCAAATGGTCCTTGTTACGATCGGTCCTATACGACGTCCCAATCCTAACAGATTTTCGCTAAGTCCTTTTATCTTATCTTATCTTCTTATCGCATCAACGGATGCTCACGCGCCATCTAATCATGGACGCTTTTGTTTGTTCGTGTTTACCTTTTTATAGAGTTTACTTTCTCTCCAAGTCGCACCATCCGGCAAGCACAGCCTTCTTCTTATCTTTCATTTCCGTGCTGTGCTTTGCTGTGCGCATTGCCTCTTTCATTTCCGCTATGCTTCTCTTCCATTCTATTCCTGTGCACTGCTGCGCATTACACATCCATGCTTCTCTTTAATCTCCGTCTCATAGCCTTATGCCTCATGCTGCCACATCATATGACCATATGTAGTTAGTCACCAAACATGTACATACATTACGCCCTACTATATAAACCAGGAGGACTCGCTGGTTAACATAAGTCTTGTTCTCTCTGTTCGTTCCTCTACAACGGTAGCAGGGATAGCAGTGACAACTGGGGGTTGAGGACATACGGTCTAATAAACCTAAACCCAGGAGAACTCACACTCGGACCTCAGACAAGTCCTTAAACTGTACTTGGCCAGACGATCCTGGCATACGACGGAGCTACGTGCTCGCCCCCACCATTCCACGTTTTCCGACATGGCAACGTCTGCCCTCTGTCACTACGACGCTATCCTCGGGATGCCATGCGCTCCCACTACGCTCTCATCATGGGCAACGGCCCTCACGACGTTATCCTCATGGAGCCCCTTGCATCATTCGACCTGGCGGTAAGGTTACGTAATGCTCATATGGAAACCAACTTATATACTCTCACCCTCGTGGCTATGCCACATTACGAAGCCTATGTTTATGCTTACATTATAGTATGTTCATGAAGTACTTTATGACGTCCATTAGATACAAGCACCATACGTTATGGTATAACACAAGTACTACACCACGATACAGTAGTTTACTTAGTGTAGTCTTGTTCTCTTGGAGAATTCCCCAATCATCTACTTGAGACCCCGTACACGGTCAACACCAGTTAGACTTTGGCCTAGTTCCTCTATTAGGCATACTCCCCTTCGGAGCTTAGGTGCTCTACGCTAGGGTGACTACGTTTATTCACCTCCACTCTAGCCCAGTATAAAGGCACCACGACGTACTTGCGATCTGGTCTATCCCTCACGACGACCGCTCAGTGCTAGACGCGTTGGGTTGTTTCACCATCATCCCAAGGAATTCTACCTCGGTGGCTTTAAAGACACATTTTTCTGGTTTTACAAATAAATCATTTTCTTCGAGTCGCCTGAGAACTTCTAATACGATTTGATCGTGTTCTTCAGGGTCGTCGGTTTTCATGAATATCATAAGGTCGTCTATATATACCACTACCACGTCATCCATATCGGCGAAGATCTCGTTCATCATCGCTTGGAAAGTGGCGGGGGAGTTGCAAAGTCCGAAATACATAACGAGGGGTTCGTAGGCTCCGCGGAAGCAGACGAAAGCGGCTTTCCACTCGTCTCCTTCTTTGATGCGTACGTTGTTGTATCCCCATCGTAGATCCATTTTTGTAAATAATTTAGCCCCTTTTAGTTTATCGACGAGTTGGGAGATTAAGGGAAGGGGGTAATTGTTTCGAATCGTTCCTTCGTTGAGGTATCGGTAATCCTGTACCATACGCTTCTTTCCGTCTTTCTTTGGTACGAAGAATACGGGTGACGTCTGAGGGGATTTAGAGGGTCGGATATATCCTTTCCATAATTGGTCATCGATAAAGGCGGTGACTTCTTCTTGTTCGGTTACAGATAAGGGAATTATTCGTCCCTTTTTCGGTTTGAATCCTTCTTTGAGATCGATAGCATGATCCCATGGCTTCCTCAGTGGCATCCTTTCGCTTTCTCCTTTATGAAAGACGTGGAGGAATTTGTGGAATTCTTTCGGTACGAGTTTCTCTGCGGTCTCGTCCGAGGGTTTAGGCATCTCTAGTGCGCTTCGAATAGAATATGCTAAATAAGCGTTCTCTTGCTCTTCCTTCTCAAGGCAGCGTAAAAAGGTGGGGGCGTCTTGTAGGAAGTGGCAGGAGCGTGGACATCTCGTCATCGATACCGTACCCTTTTGCCAGTCGATCACGGGGTTGTGCTTCTTCAGCCAAGAATAACCGATTACAACCTGGTTCTTTCCTAGATCGGTTACTTTGGCGGTGCATCTTTCCCGGTGTCCTTCGTAGTCCAGGATAATCTCCGCGCAGTGAGTGATATTCCCTGCGGAGTTCCTTGTCCCGTCCACGTTATAGACTGGTATGGGATGGCAAAGTGGTGTGAGAGGAATATCCTTTTCTTTAGCCCATTTGGCGTCGATAAATACCGCGTTAGCTCCGCTATCAAGCAGTGCTTCGGCCGTTACGTAAGACTTTTTGGAGTCGGGTGAGATCTTGATTCTCATTACGATTTCCCGATCCATTTTTAGAGAGCGGAGATAGACGTCGTCTGGGATTTGTTTCTTTTCATCGTTATTATCTAATTTTTTTGGTTTTTTGTGAGAGGAATTAAGCACCAGCGTATAGTCCCGGCCGAGCCCCGTAGGGGACTCCTCTGACTCGCTAGAAATAAAAACTTCGTCGTCCAATGGTTCGGTCTCCAGTACCGAGAATCTTCCTTTGTTAAATAATCCTTCCGGTGGAACACCCAGATTGTTCGACTGGATTAGGCTTTTCCCGACTTGGCCTTGGCATTGCGAGCCTCGGACTCGTGAAGGTCGTAGAAGAACGCCTTCATCTCTTCGTAATTCATTCCTCGGATCACTCGGGGTAGGCGATCCTCGGAGCTGGACTCCTTCTCATCGTCGGAGTCGAAGGATTCGGCGGCTCGGACCGCGCGTTCCTTTCCTTTGCCCTTTTTACATTTTTGGGTGTGTTTGCCTCCGACCCAGTGACAGGTGGGGCACTCTATCTTAGGCTTCCGGCAGTTCTTTACTCCGTGACCCTCTTCTCCGCAGTTGTAACATCCGCGGGAGGAAGTTTTCGTTTGGACAGCGTCAATGTCCATGGCGTTGGGGTCTCGGCGTTGATGCGGGGCCGAGGGGGTATGATGGGCTGCGTTGCCCAAGATGAATTGCGCGAGTTGCGCCCTTGCTCCGGCATTACGTACAGCCGAGAGGTATTTTTCGACTTCGGTCTGTCGGTTACCGTCGTCGATGACCTTTTTTATAATATAGGGAGACACGTTCGTCTCTATTAGACTGATCAGGGTGGTGACGTCACCCTTCAAGTCGTAACCCGCTTGGGGAATCAGCGCCTGGAATTTAATGATCCAGTCGTCGATGGGCATGGACCCTTGTTTCAGTTTCTTCAGCTGGTCCCTTGCCCACTCGTTCTGATTCATCGCCCGGAAGAGTCCTTCGAGCTCTTCTACGAGCGTCTTCCAGGGGTAAGCGTGCGACTTGGTAGTAATCCAGTCGATCCTTGTTTGGGCGAACGTGCCCGCCTTTCTTCCTTCTAACCGAGATAGGACGGCTAGGACGGCTTGTTCAGATTCCGGCGTTATAGCAGCGGAGTTCTGGGCGAGCCAAGCTTTGATCTTGGTCCACCATTCTTCGAACTTCCCACGGGATCCGTCATACTTCCCGGGGTCGGTAAAGATCTTAGTCAGGCGTCCGCCTGATCCTTGGCCAGCAGCAGCTTGTAATGACTGCGCTTGGACTTGCGTGGTGAGATTTGCGATCTCTCTTTCCATCCGTTGAGCGTGAACGAGGATGGTGTCGAATAGTTGTGAAATCTTAATAGCTGCCGTTGGGTAGTCATTTACTCCATCGGCAATTGTCTCGTGTGCTTCCTGAGAAAGGAGTATGGGATTGAATGAGATAGACATATTTTTACAGGAAGCGGGAAGGACGATGTAAACGTTTACGGGGGCGTAAGTAGGGGAGTTCTTCTACTGGTCGGTCTAGATTGTACCAGTCCCGATGGATGATTCTCTTATAGGGGTGGAACTTCCGCTGGTTCCTTTCTTTCTTAGGAGCGGGTGGTGGAGTCGGTGTGAGCTCCGGGAGCGGACTTGATGGTGCGGGGGAGGTCTCTACTATCTCTACTACGGGGTCCTCTCTTCTTTCCTCGCTTCTTTCCCTAGGTTCATTTATAACCCTGTCTAGCTCCTCTAGGAACTCTTCTAACAAAGGGGACGGTGGTCGCTGGGGTACGAGGGACCTCCTCTGTCCTATACTGAAGAGAAATGGAAAGTCGATGTCCGATCCGTCGTCGTTCAGATCGTAGTCGGGGAGCACGGAAGGGCGGCGAGATGACGCTAAAAGGACGGGGGTGGGATTCTCCTCCTCCTTCTTCAACTCGTCGTATTCTTCGTCTTCTGAGGTAAGCACGTACCCTAAGTCGAGTACGATATCTAACTCCTCCTCCTTGACTTGGAAGGTGGCAGATGCGGCGTAAGACACTGAACGCGCTACGTAAAGCTTGACGGCCTGTAGAGATAAGACCCTTGAACGTACTTGGTCGCACTAAAACATTTAGTGGTGGTGAAAAGTAAAAGGCGTGAAGCGAACTTGTGCAAGGTAGTCTTGTATAGTCTTGTTCTTATGAAACAACCCAATGCGTCTAGCACTGAGCGGTTGTCATGAAAGATAGACTAGGTTGCGAAGACGTCGTAGTAGTCCTTATGCTAGACTAGAGCGTATGAGTGAAGTATGAACGGGGAGTATCGCTCTTAGTGTAGAGACTTTGGGGAAATCTCCAGAAGAACAAGACTGGTGTTAGCCAGCGAGTTCTCTGGGTTTATATAGCAGAGCGTAATGTATGTACATGTTTGGTGACTAA
>JBBPSV010000681.1:0-14985 GCA_038093795.1 Retiboletus fuscus
TTCAACAGTCATTATTGAAGTATATAACTTCATAAATACCAAAACAATTCCAAAAAGTAACCAAAAATCACCAAAAAATCACCAAAAATAGCAAAAATAGTATGGTAATTATGGGGTGGCTGTACACTGGTTGCAACCAGTTGCAACCAGTTGCCTGACCTCCCAAAAATCAGGCAACTGCAACTGGTCAAGTCTGAAAAATTTGGCAACTGGCAACTGCAGTCCAGTTGCAACCAGTTGCGGTCCAGTCCAGTTGCCAGTCTTTTTGCAGTTGTGCAACTGGACTTTAAAACACTATCGATATCATATACCACCAAAAAAGAGAAAAAGAACAAAACCATGAATAAAACAAACTATTACGCCATTTCCTTCCTTCTGTGTCTCACCATGTATCTAACCCATGTACCCGCTTTGTTTCGCACATGTCCCGAGACACCACACACCTTAATTATGATAGACCGAGCATCATACCGAAGACCATCACAAGACTGAGGACAGTCCAGTAGGTATAAATGACGAAAGTAGACTGACAAAGCCAAGCTGGGTGGTATCCTGCATACCATTCCCTTTCGTTATTGTTTCTTACTTACTTTCGTTTCATATGACACTTTCATTCACTTCATTTCAAGACTGGACTGATTATACAAATGACAGACTACTGGGACACACGGATGGACTAGATGACGATGACGAACTACCCTACACATCCAACTCCTCCAACTCAGCGACTATCTTGCCCACTTCTGCCATCATCCCATTGTTATGATTTGACTTGGCCCCGTTTAATTCTTTCTTTCTTTTACTTAGCTTAGTCTCAATGGGTCGCTACCCATCTCGTCTGGCGCTACCCAGACTATTCCCGTATGGCACGTAGGTCGATACTCCCACGGACCGCATCTCTTCTTCATTTCCGACTAATGACCCCGCTGTCATTGTTGCTTCGGGCCGTTCCGGCCACTTCTTCGTTTCATGATAATCTTTGATAGACAGCTGCTTCTGATCGACACTGATCGACAGATCCGCAGCGGATGTGACTCATTTCGACTCATCCCAAGTCCTTACGATTCTCTGAGTCACATCTCCGTTCCTCCCTCGTTTACCCGTCCCTTCGATGGGTTTCCATGACCTTCTATAGCCTACGTATATAAACCGTAGCTTCTACGCTTGTACTCCTTAAGCTAGAGCTACTCAATCATACTCTTGAGATAACTCCTATGCTCGATCTCCCAAGACTGGGATAAGCCTTAGAACTCATCAAACCCTTCGACGCTGAGCGTGCTCTTCGTGAGCAGATACCTTGCCCGAAGGACTCTAGTCGTACCGTAGCGTCAAGAACGCTGGTACTCCCTTTGTCCTAGAACCTTACCTTGAGTCTACGCTCGACCCTACCTGGGCCAAGCGTAACACCCATCCTGCTCCACTTCCAATGCCTTGAGGTTGGCCTGAATCTGGAAAAGCCAGGCATTGGCAGCATTGAGCCGCCAAGTGAGCTCATCCTGCTTTTTCTGGACTGCAGTCCTTCTGGACACCTTCTTCGTCGCCACCTTGCCCTTTCCCTTCATCTTGACAGGTGTCTCCTCCTCGATATCATCGTCCATGTCCATGTTGATGGGCAACACGATCCGCTTGCTAGACCTGGCCTTAGCCTTGGGCTGGACTGGTCTCCCTGCTGATGAGAAGTTAGACCAGACTATCCACACAGAGTCTGGGATGACATACCTTTTGTCACCTCGAGTACGACCACCATTGTCGACTCCCTCCTCAGCGCATTCCAACCACCCAAATTGCTGCAGCTGACCTTGAGGTGCCTGCAGTGGGTACACACCATCCCCTTTCCCCTCGAGCACTGACTTGCGACACCGACTTTGGTGCACAGCTTGCACGGTGGGTAGTCCGTTGCAGTCTTTGGGCCCACATCCTTGGCAGTGATGGTTTTCTTTTTGGGGGCAGTGGCCTCTTCATCCTCGTCCACATCCTTGTCAGTCCACCCTCGCTAGACCACCGTTAGTCCATCAATGAAGCCCAGTGGCATGCCACATACCTTGTGCGCAGACGACGCGACCAACACTGCGACCGACCTGACGCCAGACGACGCCATCCCCTTCTCCACCTCAGGCACCACACCCTCCTTGACCTCGTCGGTCTCCATCATCTTCTTCTCCACCTTGGGCACTACACTCTTCTCAACTTCATTGGTCTCCATCGCAGACTCTTGCGTTACCATGGACAGCCCGGCTTCTTCAATGGACGGCGGCGTGTTTCTCGACTCCATCCACTTCACATACTGGTATTCGGCCTTGACAATTTCGGCTGCAACATCTTTGTCCATGTTGGTGTCCATGAACAAGGCATCCCCCTCCTTCTTGGCAGTCTCCCATGCATCCTAGACCATTCCCATCTCGTTTAGCACCCGCGTGTGACCAGAATAGACCAGACACACACCATTGCTGACCCAAACCTCCCCAACCATGAGTCAATGTCATCCTTGAGGTCTTCCCTATCATTGGGCCAGGATCTGGCCTCCGCTTTGAGCCGGTCCATGGCATTCTTCAATTTGTGGCATGCATCCCTTTGTGCAATTGTGCCTATGTCAGTTATGACTTGGAGGTTGATGAGCCAGCTTGTGAACTGCTGTTTGGAGGACATGGTGGTGGATGATGATGATAGAAGTGAAAAGAGAGAGATGTGGAGCGACGTGACATGGTCAAGCTGCTTGACATGTCAAGACCACGTATTCAAACCCCGCATTGTCTGTGTTTCCCATGCCACACCACTAACTGGGGACAGTCAGTATTCAAGTACCCCACAGATATAGAGACTTGTATGTCTCTAGTGTCATATTTCATCGTTTCACCACATCCTACAGACTATCCCTCATCGTGCACACTCCATCCAGTCATTGTTTACCTAGTCCGGTCCATCCTTCCTCACCTGGTCTCATAGTCCATGGTTAGTCCTGTCCGGTCTATTAGCCCTTTCGTTCGGTCTGCATCGGTCGCCTTTCATACCACTTACAAGTAGTTATCCTTACCCCTTTCATTCGTCATCATCATTTATCACTACCATTTGTCATCACCTTCGCTTCATTTTATAGTTAGAGTTCATGTTCCTTATCCCTGACAGTCCTAGGAAATGCCCAGACTATAAAGTCTTGTACCCTTGGTTTCAAATACACTTTTCGTGATCTTTTCACATCTTTCAACTTCTGAGGATCAAAGGATCCTCTCCACGCATGCACGCATGCATGTACTCGTCACCATCATCGTCTCCACCATCTTCCACATCGCTCTCCCCTCAGACTCATGTGTCCAGACTATCGTATCTACCATTGGACTACCCTTCTCACTACTGGACTATCACTCTCTTCTCTGGACACACATCCAAAATATCCTCCCTCCTGGACCATTCCCTTCTGGCACTTCACCTCCGCCTTGAACCCTCTTTGGGGACGAATCCATTGCACCCCTCACCTTTTATACTACCTGGTCTTCTCCATAGGAGCCAGGTTTGTTGTTCTTCACTGGAACCTCTCATGTGGAAGATCCAAAGCATGGAGACCCCTCCAGACAAGATTGAGGACTGGTATGCCAAAGCTGCTCACTTCGCCACCATGAAAGAATGGGCTAAGGACCTGGCCAAACAAGGGAGTGGGAAGGTCTTCCACGGTTTCCACTCAACTGCAATAGCCACCACCCTTGACCCCAATGCTATGGATGTGGATGCCATACTCACCACCCCCATCCCTAAGTTAACTCCTGCTGAATGAAAATGATGCGTCGAGAACAACCTCTGCTTCTGATGCCGAAAAGGGGGGCATCTCTCTGCCAATTGCCTGGAATTCTCCAAAGGAAAGAAACCCTCAGTCAAAGTGGTGGCGACCTCTGACCTCCCAAAACTGGAGGAGATCCCAGATAATGAAGACAAAGATAAGGAAGGGGTAGCAGTCAGAAGGGTTTCCTTTTCTCAGGGTTTTTAAAGTGGGGACCTGCCTCAACGTCTATGTCCCCTAGTGCCTCAGTACTTGTAACTTCTACTATGAAATCCATGCAAATCCTGGTACAAGTTATCATCCTGTCACACACCCTGCAAACTGTTGACACAAGAGCCTTGATTGACAGTGGAGTGGATGTTTGCTGCATTGACTGGGGGTTTGCTAAGAAGCACAAAATCCCACTAACCAAACTCAACCAACTGGTCTATGCTAGAAATGCTGACGGGACAACTAACAACAAAGGAACCATCTGATATATTGCCAACCTCTTCATCTCTACCGAAGGACTGGTCCATCAGGTCTCTTGTCACATCATGCACTTAAGTAAGGACAATATTTTCCTCGGAATTCCCTGGCTGCAAAAAGCCAATCCAACTATCAATTGGACCAAGAGAACCCTCAGAATCACAGAGACCACCAATGAATCCAAACTTCTCTTTTCCCTCCATCAAGAAGCCTACCTACACCAGGAAAAACTCATCATTCCCCTGAAGCCACCCCCTCGTCATGTCTTTGTCAACTCGGTTCAGGATGAATGTCTCTACTCCTATAATGGCTAGGAGGATAAATGCGACTTCCTAACCCAAGCCCACGACCAGTATACTATAAACTGGATCATCCGATGTGGGTTGTGTTTCGTCCCAGCCCCCGTTATCTCTTGCCTTTCCATTGCCTCCAACCTCGCTCTCTCCCCAGAAACCCCTGTCACGTCTTCCCTTCCCAAAGAATATACCCAGTACAAAGAAGTCTTTGCAGAAGAAGCTGCCAATGTCCTTCCTCCATCTCACCCCTATGACCATGCTATTAACCTCTGGGACAACTTTGTACCCCACATCACCAAGATTTACCCCCTCTCGGTGGATGAATGACAGGCCACAGATAAATTCATCAACAAAAACCTAGCCTTGGACAAGATTTCCCCTTCGAAATCCCCCCAAGCCTCCCCCTTCTTCTTCATCAAAAAGAAGGCACAACCCGGGCAAAAACCCAGTCTATGTCCCTACCAGGATTACTGGCATCTGAACAAACAGACTATTTGCAATGCCTACCCCCTCCCCCTTCTCCAGGACTTCATGGACCGGATCCAAGGAGCTAAAGTGTTCACTAAGATGGATGTACAATGGGGGTACAACAATGTTCAGATAAAAAAAGGAGATCAATGGAAGGCAGCCTTCATCATGTACCATGGCCTGTTCGAACCCAACATCATGTTCTTCGGATTAACCAATTCCCCTCCCACCTTCCAACAATTCATGAACAATTCATTCTGGGACCTCATCACGGAAGGATGGCTAGTCATTTACATGGACAACCTCCTTATCTTCTCCCCTGACCAGAAAACCCACACAGAACAAACCCATTGAGTACTGCAATGAATGGAAGAGCTCCACCTCCACCTGAAACCGGAGAAGTGCTTCTTTGACCAGGACAAGATAGAATATCTAGGGATGATTATCCATCCTGACGAAATCACCATGGACCCCACCAAGCTGGATGGAATAGCCCACTGGCCTACCCCCACCTCTGTGAAGGACATCTGATCATTCTTGGGCTTCACCAATTTCTACCACTGGTTCATCCCTGATTACTCAACCATAGCTCAACCTCTCATTGACCTCACCAAGAAGGCTATCACCTGGTCTTGGGGAGACTCGTGCCAATCCACATTCAACCTTCTCAAAGAACGATTTGCATCTAAACCCATCCTCAGAGTCCCGGACCTCTCTGCCCCCTTCGCCATCTCCACTGATGCCTCTCTTTATGCCTCCAGAGGGATCCTCCTGCAAGCAGATACCAATGGAGAATGGCACCCTTGTTCATACCTTTCTCAAAGTTTCAATTCGACCCAATAGAACTACAACATCCATGACTGAGAACTCCTTGCAGTTCTTCGAGCACTCAAAGCCTGGTCCCATTATCTATGGGGGTCCCCTCACCAGGTCCAAGTGTTTACAGACCACAAGAACCTCACCTACTTTCACGAACCCCACACCTTGAACTGACGACAGGCCTGTTGGTTGCTGGACCTTGCAGACTTCGATCTTAAGTTAATCCATGTACCTGGATCGCAGCTTTCTGCTCCCGACACCCTCTCCCGACAAGCTGACCACTTCCCAACTGATGCTCAGGACAATGCCCTGATCACATTACTCCCACCATCTCTCTTTATCAACATCATTGACATTGCCCTCTCCACCAAGATTTGCTTGGCCTTGGCAGCAGACCCATTTGCTCTTACCTCCCTCCAAGCCATCAATGAAAACATCCCCTCTGCATTTCGCTCCAGACTCTCTGACTGGCAAAATTGCGAGGGGGTACTCACATACCAAGACCAAGTATACGTTCCCCCAGATGGCGACCTCAGGAGAGAAATCCTACAATGATGTCATGACCATGAAATGGCCAGCCACCCAGGATATCTCAAAACCCGCCAACTAGTCTTGGCCGAATTCTGGTGGCCTGGCCTTGCTTTGTTTGTTTGGAACTACATAGAAGGATGTGCCACCTGTCAGCAAAACAAAACTAATATGCATCCCACCATTCCTCCCTTGACCCCCATCGCCACCTCTGCCTCTCATCCTTTCCAGGACATCTCCATCAATTTAATTACTGACCTCCTCATTTCAAATGGCAAGGACTCAATAGTCATATGGGTGGACTGCACTTTTAAAGGAGCAATATTCTGTTACGCTTCACCATTGGCTAGGTGCAATCTCAAAGGAGTCAAGCGGACGAGGGGAGTCGGAAGCTTGGACGACACAAGGAACCTCTAGCCATGGTGCTACTAGAGGGACTGCCTCTTGCTTATAAGAGCGAAGGGGTGGACAAGGCTGGGACGAGGGGATCAGACGAAGTCCACAAGAACTCATTGGATTGAGAAGATCAAGCTTAGAGTTACAGATCAAGTACTACAGTTTAAATAGGCGCGCCGTGGTAATGGAATAGAACTGGATGGAACGTTGTGGAACAAAGATGAGTCAGACATAGAACTAGGTAGAACACTGAGGAACAAAGGTGAGTCAGTGTTCACGAGGCGTCGAAATCAAAGGAACATCTAAGAAGATAAGAGTAATACAGAGATAAAAGATGTTGTTGGGCGGGGTTCGAACAGCAAGACAACCACCATTCAAAGTGAGAGGTAAGAATAGGGTCAAGGAAAGCATGGAGGAAATGTAGTATGAAGGAAAAATGTAACATTACCCCCCCACAAGGGTCAAGTCACCGGCGTAGACACTTCACAGATCACATGCTCCCATAGCCAGCGAACTGGTCATGTTGGCGAAGGCGGTGTCGTCCCAAATGTCATTGTCCATGCCGGACTCCAGGTCAGGAGAGTGGGAACGATGGCGCAGGTGGCTGGGGACCATGTGGCAGGAACCGCGGAAATGGTGGGGTCCATGGTAGGAGCGATGGGGCGAGGACGGGTGTGACGAGTGTGAGGAGGCGGGAGAGGTAAAGGGCAAGGGCAGTGGAGGAGTGCGGCACAAAGGGCACTGCCACTGAGAGTGGCCAGGACGGAAACAGTGGCATATCAGGCACTGATAGACCCCACAGTTGACACGCTGGTGACCAAGGCGGTGGCATTCGAAGCAGGCCTCGTGAAAACTAGGGTGGGATGGAAGGAGGGGAGTGTTGCCAAAGTTGCCGGTCCATCGGGCTTCAATGCGTTCGACAACATTGAGCTCTTCAGAGTTCAATGTAGAGGAAGAGGCAGAGGGGGTGGATGCCAAGGTGGTGCCAAGGTGGGTGTACCAAGCAAGGTCCTGGAGGTAATGATCCAGGTCATGCATGAACTCCAACATGCCAAGTTGGTAGAATGCCAGGAGGAGGTTGGTTTCCAGCTCTATCTGGATATGAGATAGGGTATGGTTTCGGAAGGTGGCATGGGCATCAGCAGAGGCGGAGGGGGCGTAGACAAGGGCGGTGAGTCGGGCCACCTGGAGGGTGGTGAGATAGAGTGAGTGGAGTGCTGACCTGTAGTCAAGGTGGGCGCCGATGGGGACAGCGTAGTGAGGGTCCCGAAGGAATCGGAGGAGGGTGCAGGATTCAGCATCGGTGGGGAGATCAGGGTGTACCCAATGGGCATGTTCGGGGAGATCCACGGACTCAATGGTGCCAAGGTAGGCGGTGAGGTGAACGGGGGGTTCCGCAAGCTCAGGGATGGAGATGGTTGGTCGGTTACCCCAACCAGGGGTGGCAACGTGGGAAGTGGGAGAGGAGGTGTCATCGATGATCATGGCATGGGGGCTTAGAATGGAAGGAGGCGTATAGTAGGAAGGAGAAGAAGAAATACTTGAGACGCTAAGAGGCATAGAATAAGGAGTAGGGAGGTTAGGCTGAGAAGTTGAATGGGGGTGAACCTCGTCGTCAGAACGGTTGGAGAGGGTGAGAGAAGTGACAGAATCAAGAACAGAGTCAGTAACAGACTCTGCAGACAGTGAATCACCACATCAGGGGGGAACAGGAAGAACGAGTTCTGGGACATCAGAGCAAGGCATGGTGTGGTAGAGGTGTTATTGGTGGATGGTTAAGCGGACTGGAGAGGGAAGTTCTTGGGGTGTTGCTTCTTATAGGTGGCCAGGAGGAGTTTGGAATGCTTCAGATTCCGCTCCGGTTCCCAAGAATCGTCTTCCACCGAGTATCCTTTCCAGCGGATCAGGAAACGCCATCGGGAGGGTGGTCCCTTATGACAGAGAATGCAGTCCATGAGGTATTCCTCTTTAGGACCAACATGGTCCGGAGGTGGTCGGGGGAAGTTTGGACCATGGACTGGGATTTCCTTGGCAGGGGAGAGAAGGGAAGCATGGAAAATGGGGTGAATCTTCCAGGTTTTGGGAAGGCGTAGCCAGTAGGTGATAGGAGAAAGAACTTTAGTAATTTCAAATGGTCCTTTGCATTTCGGAAGGAACTTGGAGTCCTTTAGAAGGCGATGGAGGTTCCTGGCCTCTAGCCAAACCTTGTCTCCTAGGGCAAAGGGTTTGAAACGTTGTCGGGTTCGAGAGGCCATGGTCACTCTAGTGAGCTCGTGGGCAGCGTGGGCTTCATCTCTGGCCTTGGTGAGTTGGGAGAGGTGGAGTTCTACTGCGGGGAGGTTGGAGGGAGAGAGGATGGAAGGAAGGGGTTTGGGTTCATAGCCCATTTGGAGGAAGAACGGAGATTGGTTGGTGATGGAATGAGGGTGGTGGTTATGGGCGAATTCAGCAAAGGTCAGGAGTTCTGTCCATGAGACTGGGTTGTCCCTGCAGAAGATCTGGAGATAAGTTTCTAGTTCTTGATTCGTTCGTTCAGTTTGGCCATCTGTTTGGGGATGATAGGCAGTAGACAGGCAAAGGTCGTAGTTTAAGATACGCTCCATTTCTTTGGCGAATGCCGAAGTGAATTGGGGGCCTTTGTCCGAGATGACGCGATCAAAGAGTCTGAAACGTTGGTAAACCTTGTGGAAGTAGAGGGAGGCCACGTCAGCTGCCGAAGTGGATTTGGTAGTTGGGCAAAATATCGCCCCCTTGAAAGCTTGGTCCATCCAGACGACTATGGTGTCCTTCCCATCGGAGACCGGGAGGTCAGTAATTAGGTCTACCGAGATGTCCTGGAAAGGGTGGGATGCAGAGGTAGTGATGGGAAGGAGGGGTGGGGTGTTGGGATGGGTGTTGGATTTGCACTGTTGGCAGACCGCACACCCATCTACATAGTTTCGGATGAAAGATGCTAGGCCAGGCCACCAGAATTCTGTGGAAACCAGTTGATGAGTTTTGAGGTATCTGGGATGGCCAGCAGTCTCATGATCATGGTATCTCTGTAAGATCTCACATCTGAGATCTCCTTCGGGGGGAACATATACATGGTCTTGATAAGTGAGTATTTCTCCCCAGTTTTGCCAGTTAGAGAGCTGGGAACGAAATGCCGCAGGGATGTTTTCATCAACCACTTGGAGCAAGGTCAGGGCAAACGGATCAGTAGAAGAGGCTGAATGGATCTTAGCAGAAAGGGCGATGTCTATGACGTTGACAAAGAGAGATGGGGGGAGTAGGGTTATGAGGGAGTTATCTGAGGCATTCTTTGGAAAGTGGTCCATACACCAAGAGAGGGCATCAGGACCAGTGAGTTGAGATCCGGGTACATGGATTAGCTTGAGGTCAAAATCTGCTAGGTCTAGCAACCAATGAGCTTGTTGTCAATTCAAGGTATGGGGTTCTCGGAAATAGGTAAGGTTCTTATGGTCAGTGAATACTTGGACCTGGTGGGGTGACCCTCACAAGTAATGGGTCCAGGCTTTGAGCACCTGGAGCACGGCTAGGAGTTCCTGGTCGTGGATGTCATAATTCTACTGGGTGGGGTCAAAACTTTGAGAGAGGTAGTGTTACAAACTCTTTTCCACTATCTAATCTTTTTCTTATCTATTATGTACCACAAGTAATATGACCTTTTGTCGATACTTTTACCTTCTTGCACGTGACCGTGAGATACTTAGTCACATGACTGAGCCTAGACTCTTTAGTCATATGCCTCATGTATTTAATCTCCATCAGCACTACGTCATGGCTAACTGATACGTACCTTACATAGCCTCACTCGCATGGACCAACAACCTAATATGTACAAACAATGTAAATGTATATAAGTCAATACATCCCACCAAGAACTCCAGTCAAGTTCTTGTTGGTTTTCCCCATCATTCACTCGTCTCTATAAGCAAGCCTAGTGTGAGATAGCCTGAGCCATTGTTTGGTTTGAGGTTGTCAACAGGTAGGAGCAAGGATGCCATTCGCCATTGGGATCTGCTTGGAGGAGAATTCCTCCGGAGGCATAGAGGGAGGCGTCAGTGGCGATGGCAAAGGGGGCAGAGAGATCTGGAACTTGGAGAACGGGTTGGGAGGCAAACCTTGCTTTAAGGAGGGCGAATGCGGACTGACAAGAATCACTCCAAGACCAGGTGGTAGACTTCTTGGTAAGATCGATGAGGGGTCTAGCGATAGTGGAGTGTTACGCTTGGCCCGGGTAGGGTCGAGCGTAGACTCAAGGGGAGTTCTGGGACTAGGGGAGTACCAGCGTTCTTGACACTATGGTATGACTAGAGTCCTTTGGGCGAGGTATCTGCTCACGAAGAGCACGCTCAGCGTCGAAGGATACGATGAGTCCGAGGAGGATGAGTCTTATCCCAGTCTTGGGAGATCGAGCTTAGGAGTTATCTCAAGAGTAGTATTGAGTAGCTCTAGCTTAGGGAATACAAGCATAGAAACTATGGTTTATATACAGTGGTCATGGAAGGTCATGGAAACCCATAGAAGAGACGGGTGAACGAGGGATGAAAAGAGATGTGACTCGGGAAATCGTAAAGACTTGGGATGAGTCGAAGCGAGTCACATCCGCTGCGGATCTGTCGATCGGTGTTGATCAGAAGCAGCTGTCTATCAAAGATTATCATGAAACGAAGAAGTGGCTGGAACGGCCTGAAGCAACAATGACAGCAGGGTCATTAGTCGGAAATGAAAAGATGATATGGTCTGTGGGAATAACGACCTACGTGTCGTGCAAGACTAGTCTGGGTAACGCCAGACGAGATGGATAGCGATCCATCGAGACTAAGCTAAGTAAAAAGAAAGAAAGAAATAAACGGGGCCAGGTCAACTCATAACATTACCCCCTTCTTACGCTCCTCAATGCCACTTGAGGGAGTTCAGAGGTCGATGTAGCCCCCGTTGGGGGATCTGGTGACGTTGGCATAAGCCGTGTCATCGCACACGTCATCTGTATAATCAACTTCCGGCTCATCCTGGATGCGGGACGCGAGCAGGCAAGGTCGCGGACGGTGCGACCTTCGCGATGAGCGAGAGGAGCTAGAGGATTGAGATGATGAGGACGGAGTGGCTGGGCAGGGACGATGACGGAGTGGACACTGGTTTTGAATGTATCTGGGGCGCATGCGAAGACAGAATGGACACTTGTACTCGGGGCAGTCAATGCGCCAGTGTCCAAGACGATGACAGTGAAAGCAGGAGGCGTTGTAAAGAGGGTGATCAGGGCTAAGGCTGATCTCACCTTCGTTCATGAGATGAACCTGTTCGAGCCTGTCGATGAGGCTGATCTCGCTTGGTGACAGCGGGGAGGACGACGCAGACGGCGTCGGAGCGAGGGGCTCGGCTGGTGAGGGGACTAGGATGGTTTCGACGGGGAGTGTGGGTCGAATGGGAGGAGGTGGGAGACCAGCTTTGGTGAGGTCCTGTGAGTATCGTTCAATGTCAGCGACGAAGTCCAGCATGTCAAGCTGGTGCATGGCCGATAGGAGGTAAGACCAGATGCAGCGGGCTACAAGGCAGAGTTGAGTCGAGAAGAACTCAGACTGGGCGTTTGCGGAGGTGAAAGAAGCGATGGGGTCGAGACGAGAGACCTGTAAAAAGGCTAGGTACAATGATTCGAGAGGAGAGTCTACATCTAAATGTGCCTGCATAGTCGCTGCGAGGCGGGAGTCGCGGAGGCGGGTCTGGAGGAGTCGTCCGGACTCGCATGACAGCGAGTCGGATCGAAGGGTGTAGGCGAAGCGAGGAACATTGACAGATAGGATCGTCTTGGGTTTCTCTTCCTCTTCGAGGACAGAGGGCCAAGGGAGAGGTGCGGTGTTCCACCCGGGGGTGGCAACGTTGCTAGTGCAGTCATCGGCTAAGGCCATGGGGGGATGGATGGTAGGAACGGAGAGTTCCTGGGCAAGAGGGGAGGAGTCATCGACTCCCTCGAGGGAGGGGAGAGCGGAGTCGGTGAAGGTGACAGAGGACTCGGTGAGGGACGATTCGGTGGACGGGGAGTAAGACATGCTAATGGGTATGGGTAGTAGAGCTCGGTTGGTGATTCTCACGTAGAGACCAGCACATAGAGTTCTAAGGGGGAAAGACCTTGGGGTGAAGCTTCTTATAGCTTCGGAGGATCGTTTGGGCATGTTTGAACTCCCGTTCCGGGAGCCAGGTGTCGTCAGAGGCTGTGAAGCCATGCCAGCGGACAAGGAACTGTCAGTTGACAGTGGAACCCCGGTGTCGTACAATCTTTTCAATTTCGTACTGCTCTTCTCCATCGATAAGGTCGGGCGGAGGTGATGGGAAGTTAGGGCCGTGCACGGAGTTTTCCTTGTAGGGGGTTAGGAGCAAGGTGTGGAAGACCAGATGTATTTTCCACGTCTTTGGGAGGCGGAGTTGATACGTGATCGGGGACAGTACCTTGACAATGGTAAAAGGCCCTTCACGCTTCGGGGCAAATTTCGGGTGAGTTAGGTTTCGTTTCAAATTTCTGGCCTCGAGCCAGACCTGATCGCCCTTTTCGAACGGGGTGAAATTCTTCTTGTTCCAAGAAGCCATGACTTGCCTAGCTAACTCGTGCGCAGCAAGGGCTTCTTGACGGGCCGCAGTAAGTTCCTTGATACGATCTTTCACGGTGGGGAGATCCATGAGTGGGAGGATGGTGGGTATCGGAGTAGGTTCATATCCCATCATTAGGTAAAACAGGGATTTACCGGTGATGGAATGAGGGTGGTGATTGTGGGCGAATTCGGCATGGATCAACCGATCAGCCCACGTGGTGGGGTTGTTCCCCGCAAAGATCCGTAGGTAGGTTTCGAGTTCCTGATTGATCCGCTCTGTTTCTCCATCAGTCTGTGGGTGATAGGCAGTGGACAATGCAAGGGAACATCCGAGAAGCCTACCGAGCTCCTTCGCAAAGCGAGAGGCGAATTGGGGACCTCGATCGGAGATGATCTTCTCGTAGAGGCCAAATCTGGGGTATACCTTCTTAAAATAGAGGGTGGCAACGTCTTCCGCAGTAGCGGTCTTAGTAGTGGGGCAGAAAATAGCCCCCTTCAAAGAGGCGTAGTCAGCCCAGACTATGACAGCCGTGAAACCGTTGGACTCGGGAAGATCCGTGATCATGTCACAGGAGATCTGTTGGAACGGGCGAGTGGCGGTGGACCTGTTTGGGGTGAGGGGTGTTACGCTTCGCCATGGGCTAGGCACGATCTCAAAGGAGTCAAGCGGTCGAAGTGTTGGAAGCTTGGACGACGCAAAGTACCTCTAGCCGTGGTGCTACTAGAGGGCTTCCCTTGAGGTTGACTCTAAGGGTAGATGAAGGCTGAGACGAGAGGATCAGACGAGGTCCGCAAGAACTCATTGAATTGAGAAGATCAAGCTTAAGGTTACAGGTCGAGTGCTACGGTTTAAATAGACAAGCTGAGGTAATCAATTGGAAGAGGATGGAATGTAATAGAATGATGATGAGTCAGATATAGATCTTGGTGGAACGCTGAGGAACATCGGTGAGTCAGCGTTTACAAAGCATAGAAGTCGAGAGAACATTCAAGAACGCTATGAGTAATACAAGGGTAAAAGATGTCATCGGGCAGGGCTCGAACAGGGAGAAGACAGAGTGCAAAGTGAAGGTAAACGGCAGAAGGTAAGCATAGGGTCAAGGAAGGAGTGGCATAGAGGGCAAGACAGGGAAAAACATAACATTACCCCCCCACAAGGGTCAAGACACCAGCGCAGACATTTCATAAGTCGCAAGCCCCCATTGCAGGTGAACTGGTCACGTTGGCGAAGGCAGTGTCATCCCAAATGTCGTTGTCCACTCCGGAATCCAGGTCCGGAGAGTGGGAGCGGCGGCACGGGCGACTGGGGACCATGCGACGGGAACCGCGGGAGCAGCGGGGTCCATGGTAGGAGCGATGGGGCGAGGAGGGATGTGACAAGTGTGAGGAGGTGGGAGAGGTAGAGGGCGAGGGTGGCGGAGGAGGGCGGCGCAAAGGGCACTGCCGCTGAGAGTGGCCGGGACGGAAACAGCAGCATATCGGGCACTGATAGACCCCACAGTTGACATGCTGGTGACCAAGGCGGTGGCATTGGAAACAGGCCTCGTGAAACCGAGGGTGAGAGGGAGGAAGGGGGGTGTTGCCGAAGTTGCCGGTTCATCGGGCTTCTATGCGTTCGATGACGTTGAGCTCCTCAGAGTTTAGCACGGAG
>JBBPSV010000682.1:0-14941 GCA_038093795.1 Retiboletus fuscus
ACGTTTGTTTTTGTTATCGCGAACGCGACGCGTGGCCGCATGCACCGTTCATGGAGATGGTCGTGCGATCGCGGTGTGCGTTGAAGCTGCTGACGGTTCGGTCGAATAAGAATGCGGTGCCGCATTTTGGAGAGTATATGGAGGCGATGCCGGGGTTGGCTGTTTTTACTTCTGCACCTGACCCGCTATCGCGATGAGCTTTCAGATTCTTGATCATCAGATCTATGTAGGTAATGTGAAGGCCTGCTCGTCTAGGATGACATATGCATGATACACTGTATGATCCTTCTGATTTTGTTCCCTCATTTCGAAAAAGTGGTCCCGATCGCCCTTGTTCTAGTTACTCCTCTTATTTCATCGTGCTCGAGATGTATTATTGCATGTGGATTTCGTCCATCTTGTTATTCTCAGACTACCACACATCTCAAATGATGACTACATGTACAGATACAAATCTCTTAATGCAGAACTTGATATATTGCATTAAGAAGTGCTAGCAGCAATCAACTCTTCCAATTTCTCGGCATCCATTCCAGGAAACCTGGGTACGATCCTGTACTTGAATGGGAGAGGATGCCTGCACAGACAATTAGTACCATATCCGAGATCAAAAGGATGTCTATCACCCATCACTCACACCGCAATTCCGCTCGAAAATTTCGGTTCTACCGGGATCTCCACCCCGTTCTCATCCAGGGGTTTCAGTATCTTGAACACGGCCAACACCTTGGCGATCACCAACCAAGCCGACGTCTCCGCAAAGTGCCTCCCAACACAGATGCGTCGACCAAATCCAAACGCAATGTGTTCCATGTCGTTGGGTTTCAGGGAACCGTCATCATTGATAAAACGGTCAGGGAGGAACGCGTGTGGTTTGGGGTACCTGGATTCGTCGTGTGCCATCGACCTGGAGGAATAGGCATCAAGACTATCCGCGAAAGAAGGTAGAGAATGCTCACCACACGTTTGCTAAAACGACAGCACCTGGAAGTGGGCGTCACTAGACACTCGGCGACTCGAGGAAATCACGGATTATTCACCCTTTGGGATGTGGAACCCATCATATACGTCATCGTCCACAGAAGCGTGAGCAACCGCTGCATTATTCAGGAAATTCGACAACAAGACTAACAAAAGGACAGAATTACTTACACAGAGGGGTGACGGGGCTATATCTGAGCGTCTCCCAAATAATGGCATCTATGTAGGGCAATAAAGGCCGATCCTCTAACGTCGGTAACCTGGTCTTGCCCACTACAGCATCGATTTGTGCTTGTGCTTTTTCTTGTGCTGCTGGATTCAACATTATCAACAGGAAAAACGACATCAAGAACGAGTCCGACTGTGTAAGTCATTATTAGTTGTGATAATTTGCACAAAGACATTACGTCTCATACCGTCTCTGACGCAGCTAGCACGTCGGATAACACGTGTAGGTAAAGGATCTCACGAAGTATCTGAGGAGCGTACCCAAAAATGCGGTCCCAGATGCCTCCTTCAGTGCCTGCACCCACGATTCTTCAGGAAAAATTCCTTTCTCGTCCATATGTCGCAGTTCATCGTTCACCATTGAGGGTGCGACGCTGCCGCCCAACTACCTTGTGTGATTATTCGATATGCGCAAGAAGCAATCAAAAGTATTACCTGTTTTTGAAGAGAATGCTCAAACGGCCGATCAAGGTAGTGTTTCATATACGCGCGTGCATTTGCCATCTCCCTCTTAAATGACATACCGGGAAACCATGACGGGAGATTAAGTACTGCCAACAAATTTATCCTGTGGCCGAACATGAGATAGGGAATGTGAATTGACTTACAAAGCGGAAATGCGCCAACTATAATCGCAATGTCGGGGCGCAGGACAGGTACGACGATGTCCAACACGGTCGCCGCGATGTTGACGAGTTCGTCCTTTCGAGATGCTGGATCATAGCCATACACGCTGTTCAAAATGACCGATGCAGTGTATCTCAAGGAGAGTTACATTAGATGAATCACAGCATATACTCTTGTACACTTACTCGAATACATGATCGTTGAGTTGTCCTGGATTATCGAGTAACCGCTGGAGGAGATGACATGCTTTGCGGTGTTGATAGGGCAGAAATCTGGATACTGCGTCGAGCCGAAAGGTCTGGTGAAAAAACCGCCTATGCAGTCGCCATCGATCGCCATAACCCATCAGAATCATATTGAAGCTCAATCCACACCTTGATTAATGGATGAGATAAGTGGTATGATAAGGAACGAGGGCCTGACATTTCATTGGTGATGAAGTAGGGACGATCTGAATAGTTCTGAGACCGGTTCTCGAGCAGGTCCCTCGCAATCTTTTCCGAATTGATGATGATAATATCCTTTCCCAACAGTCGAGAATAAACTATGTCGCCTGCACCGATACCAGCTTAAGTAGATGACATAGGCTGAAGATGTTGTAACATACCATACGTTTGTGCCCACTCGGCATATGTTATCCATGGAGCACTTGTGTTAATTCCGATAACATTCCCAACCCATGGTAACCCAGGAGGACCTGGGGGCAATGGGTGAGAAGTTCGACTGCAGAGAGCTCGTCTTCCGATGTATAGCACCACGGCACACCCAAGGGCTAATGTGCCTGCAGCCGTCCAGTCAAACATTGTGTGGGTGTTGATAACGGTAGCAGACTATCGGAAAACTCCTCGGATTTTAGTACTACGACCCTCACCGAGGCTGTGATTGACCGGCGCATCAGCAAAGCGCAGGTTGACCGGCGGGAGGCCGTCGGTGCCTGTTTCACAAACCCTGCTAGCCGAGAAAATGCATTGCACTGCCGGTGGGCCGTCGATACTGTACATGAAAGACACGGATGCCACGCCGTGCCACAAGTCCAATTATTCCGCAGCTACATTAGAGTCGGTCCCTTCAAGTGGCTGGGAGAGAACCAACTGACTCCTAGGGCGGTCGAGGAAGGGTCATACCACTGATTAATGGAGGTGTGCCTGCCTTGAGAAACACTCACTCGACAGCAATCAAAGTACTACCATCGCATTTCCATGTTAACCAGCATAGAGTGTGCACGCGCGACTTACTGATCAAATCCAAAGTCAATAGTGGGTGTGTTGCGGTTATTCACGACAACTTCAAGCATCGTTGACTGTTACAACCGGCTGTTGGGGCCCGTCGATGAGGCCGGAAGGGCCATGGACTAATCACTTAGGCCCGGTTTGCATACTATTTGAGTGTTCGGACGGGACCATCAGTAGCTCTCGTGAACTCGAACGAAATATCTGATTGGCTAGGAATCTTACAACACCTGGCGGACTCACTACAGAACAACTAGAAAATCCAGCATAGAAAACATCTGGCAAGCGATGGCAACAAATGCATCTGAAGTCTAAAATCTCCTCGAGGCCCTGATCACAGGCCATGAAACACCAAAGGGATCGTAAAGCTGAGCTCAGGCTGAACAGGACACGGTAGAGGTGGCTGATGCAACGATTCCTGAGGTGGAAGACAGTTATTGGAATGAGGTGGAAGAGATAGTCATGGAAGAATTCATCAATGGGATTATGGGAGAACGACCGTTGGTGCTACACATCGACGAGTACATACCGAGCACAATTTAGTACTTAATACTTAACTATAAACAACTTGCGACCTTGGGTACACGCCTAAGTTAGGATAACGTCCCTTGGACGCTAAAATTGGTTTATGTCGGGCAGACCTTGATGGGGGGTGTGAGTGAGGATTTCCGTCCTCTGTTTGCTGACTGAGTCACCAAACATAGACACCGCATTCAGGCCTAGACGTACCCTTGTTACCGATGTAATAGATTCCCTAGTGGTTTCCCATGTCATGAACTGGCTATCGAGGATTGATCGATCGATTTACCTTGAAACTACTGTACCGGTTACCTGGGTACTGGCATCCAGCTAACATCTAGGTTTCTCGTACATTACATAACATATACGATATCAACTTAACCTTGTGGAAAGGGCATCAGTGTCACACTTCTCCAATTGTGTTGGTCACCTTGGCGCAGGCATTCAACTGACGAGTCCAGGTTTCTCGTACATTAGACAATATATACAATGGCAATCTAACCCTGTGGATAACATATGTATTATACTTCTTCAAACGCTCGTAGCATATTGATGTAATTGCCTTGATGCCGTCTAAAAGGTGGTTTCAACTATGCAAAATCAGTCATCCACTCCACAGTCACATCCACGGTATAGTCAGGTTTATCCTAGCGAGGGGCAGGTGATATCCTGAATACGAGAGGAACATGAGTACAAATAAATAGTGTATACACCCAGTAATATCTATAGTGCAGTGCGCCAAATGTTCACTTCGTGATGGAATAGATGTTTCTTGGGGACTGACTCAAGCAACAGGTAAGCCTAATCTCAGATCGCCAAGGAACACTGGACTCGTTGGATGGGGTATGCACTCAGCACCGTCACTGAGATCATGAAAAAAAGTAAAGTAAATATATTGCGGTATACAGCTATGTCCGATGGCATGTACTACGCAGTATGCAGTCGAGGCTGTCTGGCTGGGTGTGATAAAATGTGCATATATCAGGGAACCGACTGGTCAGATGTAAGCTCATGCCTCCATCATAGGCAGCAAATGTACTGAACATTTCAGCCAATATATTTGTTTGAATAGTATATTGCGTGGCTAGGATACACTGGCATTCACTTGCAGGTAATACACGAGTAACTAACGGGACCATATCGACTGAGGGTGCTAGGACGCCTTTGACCCGTCGTTCCTCGCGCGCACGATGGTCGAGTGAACCTCGGCGCAGAGGAAGAATTTGCCTCAGTTTGGTCCTGTTGATTGGAATCGATGCTGCAGAAGCTGAGGCGGATAGTGGTGTGGAATACCTCAATGACATCCAAGAACTCTTCTTTCACGATCAAAATGGCGCGCGCGCGATAGAAAAGTTGCTCGACATGATGAGCACTGTGAATTGCAGCGATGCAGCATCCTGCAGGCGCAAAAGACGTCTGTGAGCATCGAAAAACGTGCTCATGCTGTCTGTTTTGTCATTCGGGGACATGATTCATAACGTGGCAGTTGGACCATCGGGGGAGTGATCGGCCACAGGTATCAAAAGCAGATGGAGTATTTCCCCTAGTTCATCTTCATCCTCTGCGATGGTGATCATGCTAGAGTATAGTGAGGGTGAGGGCATGACTAATATCGAGGAGGGCGACATGGTCTCGTGGTTGTAGTTGTTGTGCCATGATCAATGAGCAGCGTAAAATCTTCTCGGATGAAGGTTGTCACATATAGTTGACCAGTCGTTAGAAATGTAATTCTGGTCACCGTCGCTGTTGACAATGCTAGGCTATTCACAGATGGTCTGGATCGTAAGTGGTAAATTCTTCCTCCTCATCTTCGCAGAAAGCTAACAGAAATCTAAGGAGCATGGGGGAGAGATGGAACAGGGAGACTTACATTTGGTACCATCTCGCAAGAGTAGCTCTAGCCTGAGGGCATGCCAGCTGAGAAGGACGCGGACGTCGTCTATCAATATCTGGGTCGACACACACTTCTGACATTTTGCCCCTGTGGCAAGGGTGGTCATGAAGGGGTCACGCCATATCCACAACATAACATTATCGAGGTTGTGAGCGCCGTTGAGCATAAAGGACTTGAAGCTCGCATGGGAGCACTTGCAACTGTAGGGGGGTATCAGCGAAGGAAGGAAGATTGCAGAGAGATGTGCCCTCCACAACCATCTCCGATCTGACTGAGAGCGTTGTAGGCAAGAGAAGGTAAACGTGAATCAGGTTCAGATCATCTCCCTTCACTCCACTTCCCACAACACTCGTCTGCCTCCCCGATCTATCCGACAACCGAACTCATTCGCCCGTCGCCTGCGAGATAGTCAAACAAATGGAGCATGCAATGCGGTCTGATTAGTTATAGGCGTGAGGGTAATGTTTTCAGATAGAGATGAATAATGCTAGTGGCATTTCGAATGATTCGGGATGGATCGTGTGGGGCTTTGATAAATTTGGCCAGGGCTGAGCCGATGGAGTTGGCGCATAATGAACATGTAGAGCAGTCATAGTAATAGGTGTAGTCAAAAGAACAGTTGAGTAAGCTCCAACGAATAACATGGTGGTGGATAGCTTACCACCTTCTGTCCCATCGCGATGGCAAATAGTCTTGGTCTGCTGGCATTTCATATATACCTGAGCAGGGGAAGACATGTCAGGTCCGTCAAAAGGTTCATCAGACATGTCAACACCAGTGGGTGCAACCATTGCAGAAACAACCCGACGGGGTAACTTGGAAGGAATGAGACCTTACAAGAGTGATTCTTTGGCGTGCATTATGGGATATGCGGAACGAGCTGGAGCACCACCTTCCACAGGATGTACCACGGCAGAAAAGACAGGATGACGGGGACATCGATAAAATACTGAGACCCTGCAATCCTGGCTTGTTGAAGTGTGACAATAACGGTCCACTTCCCATGCAGTTGAGTTTGTGCTTGGACAGCGACGAAGGTGGAGGAGAGGAGGGATCATCTTGCTTGATTCGGCTGACAGCCTTGGGCAACAAAGAACGTCTCTTCTTTGGCTGACCAGCGCCAGTGCCAGGTGACTCCAATTGCGCCAGAGATACCAAACTATGGAACATGTTAAATCCAGTGATCATTGGGGCAGCAGACAAGGGAGGTGAGCTTAAAAAAATCACACCTCTGGGTAGTGGATGGTTATTCATGGCGCAATCTTTAGAGCGTAGATGACTAGAACTGTCTTCCTTGAGATATCACTATTGATACATGGTTTAGGTCTGCTTTGAGTGAGAAGAAAATCCTCTATAGTGTTTTAAAGTCCAGTCTGGTCCGGTTTTTTTGCCTTTTTTGGCGCAACCGGACCGAGACCGGTCTTGAACACTTGCAGTGATGCTTCAACTGCAACCGAAACCAAGCAAGACTGGTTGCTGTCGGTTGCACATATGGTTGCAACCAGTTGCAACCCATTGCACGATCAACCGGTTGCCAACTGGGGCATGACTGGTTTGGACCTGTCCAAACTGTATCAGCGATGATTCAGCGTACTACTATTAGTAATGAGTATGTAGTACATGGTGTGTCTACAATGTGTCTCGCATACATAGTTTATATAAATATAAAAGCCTGCAAATTTTTACCCTGCTTCGACTTTGAACCTCTTTTCCTCATGGCAGGTCCTAGTAACATTCGAAAGTCCTGATGTGAACGATGACCGACCGAGAAAGTCCTATCGACCTGCAGGGCTTCTTGTTCACCACCAAGACAGGTGGTGGTAAGGTCACAGCCAAGGAAACAGATGCACTCCAAGTCTGCAATGTCAACTGATGCTGAACCACAAGCATCAGACAATGAAGAGCAGTTGAGCATGCATAACTCACCATTGAGAAAGCATCACCACATCCATTCTGGCTGCCACAGCTCTGTCACCTTGACTCATCATTTCCACGCTAGCTCGATCCACGATCGTTCCTGAGCTAGCTCAACTCACCATTCCCAAGCTAGCTCGACTCATTGTTCCCGGGCTAGCTCGGTTGCTACCCATCATTCTGAGATTGACGAGGAAGTCGAGGTGCTTGAAAGTGACGAAGAAATTATTGAGTTGACATCGAGGGTGTTGGATGTTTTCAGACAAGGCATTGAGGACGAGGATGGTGGTAGCAGCAGCACTGAAGGGACAAGGGTGAGTTGAGGAATCATTCAAGTCTGGATATATAACTGAAATCAGTACAGGGTTTGGGTGATGAAGATGAAGACAAAGGGGAATTGAAGCCAGTGAAGAAGGAACGAGTGAAGGACATACTCACCATATTTTCCAACCTCTGCAAGGTCAAATTCTGTCATTCCAGCGGGAAGATCGAGCTTCTGAAGGGCCATTGGTGTATGGTTTGCAGGTCAGTGACTTGGAAGACACTCTACATGGCCAATGATACTTACGTTGCACTAAAGAGACAATGAAGCGTTCATTGAGAAGCATGGGAAGCGCAAGGCATTTCACCTCAGTTCTAACTTGTTGTGTCAGCAACACATCTGTGGACACTATGACTTATATAAGAAACGATGTGCAAAGCAGGAGATGGAGGAACATCACCATGCTGTACCACGGGAGATTCTGAAGGTAAGAGTTAAGAAAGAAAAGCAAGCAAGCAAGGGACAACAGACTCTTGACGGCGTGTTTAAAAGGACCAAGTACCAAGAGTTTTCGAGAGAGGAGGTGCTGAAAGTGGTGGCTGCATTTGTAGTGTGTGATGACCAGGTGAGCATGGTATGATAAGTATAAGCAAATACTATACTCACCTTGGTTACAGAGTCTAGCCATGGTAAACAAGGCCTTGTTTCAGAATTGTTTAATAGTGATGTGTCCTAATATGAAGTCTAATGACTTACCATCAACTCACGACATCACAACATATATTCACAACAGCTTCATCAAATGGATAGAGTGTGTCAAGGATCGAGTTCAGGTAATTAATCACTTACAATTTAAGTATTAAGTATTTGCTCTATGCTAACCTCTTGATACCAGCGCATAACCACTGGTCGGGTTTCGACTTCAATCAACCTGTGGTTGGTTAGCCAAACAAAGGCCGTGTTCATGGGTCTTACAGCACATTGGATCGAAGGCTTGAAATCCGGCAAATGGGAGCTCCACACCAAAGTCATTGCATTCCACCCTGTCACAGGAAATCATTCGGGCGAAAACCTTGGTTGTTATTTCGTCAAGTTGTGCAAGCGAGCTGGAATCATCACAAGTAAAGGTTCAAAGATATGCAAACACATTCTCTACATTCAAGAAAAGTTCTAACATAATTCTATTCAGCTTTTTTGCGTCACTGCGGACAATGCAACCAACAATGACACAACCTGTGACCACATCGAGTCGGCCCTCCATTCTCACCAAGTTTACTCCTTCAACCCAGACCAACATCGCCTCCTGTGCCTAGCGCACGTTCTCAACCTCGCCATCACCACCTTCATGAGTGTCGTCACCCAGATTTCCCACATTGAGACCACCACCACCATCTGGGAGTTCGACCCAACTCTACCTGAAAATAACATCCAAGGAGAACGTCTTGACATCATCACTGCCATTCGAACTCTTGTCATCAAAATTCAGTTGTCTGGACAATGCGTGGCGTACTTCGAGCACCTCCAACGTGAGTGTGGGATAGACACTCCCCTCAAGATCCCGCTCCATAGCAATGTGTGCTGGGGTACAGCGGATGGAATGCTTGCCTGCGCTTATGCTCTACAAATGGTACATAGCACTCACATTAACAGATTTTTTTTTACTTACGTTCATTGAACAGCCAATCAACCTGTTCATCAAGTCTGCCGATGAACTCTTCAGCCCCATCAGCTCGATCAGGCGTTCTTGCAAGCCTGTCAAGCACATTCCCTGGACATCATTCACCATCAGCACAGTGGATTGGGAGCACGTCAACGACGTGCGAACAATTATCTCTGACACTAATGGTATCCAACATCTTTTCTCGTCTGATGGTCATCCCACCCTTTGGCTTGCAATCCCGGCATTCAAAGAACTCCTCAGCATGTGGAAAGAGAAGCTCTCCATTGGCAAGTATGCTGTATATCGAAGCGCGATAGAACGCGGCATCAACAAGTTGAAGAAGTACTACTACAAGTTCGACTCAAAAGATGTCTATATTCTCACACTTGGTAAGGTATCTGACCTCGTGGTACCATATACTAACTGAACACATCACAGTATTGCATCTGTACTACAAGCTCACTTATATCAAGATGGCCTGGGGTGGCCCCGAAGAACAGAAAAGGGAAATTGAGGCGGGCAACCCATACACCAGGGATTGGTGTGACGATGCATTGCAAGTTGTTGAAAGGACACTCGAGGAATACTGGCAAGATGCTATGGATGACGTCGAGCCTGCACATACGAAGACTGTGACACAAGACCCGGTTTCCTCTGCATGGCACCCTCTCAAGTCAGAATATGATCGCCACCATCAACAACTCCTCCAGCGGGTGACGTATGTGAACAGCGGTGGGTGGAAGGAGGAATTATGCCAGTATCTCAATGACATACCAGATGACATCACCAAGGATGTTGATATCATTGGTTGGTGGGCGGTATGTTGTTTCTCACTTTTCAAACTATCTTTTTATACTCAAGTGACTCTAGACTCATTCTAACCAATACCCAACACTTGCATGCATCGCCAGGGACATCTGTGCGATCCCGGCGATGTCCGTTCCATGTGAACGATTATTTTTGGCTGGTGCTGAGGTTGCAACAGATCACCGATCATGTCTTGGTGCAGAACGGTTTGAGCAACTTCAAGTTTTGAAGCACGTATGGCGAGCCAAGATCATCAACAAGGTCAAACTCAACACATTCGACTGTGAGCATGTGCCAGTAGATTTGGACAAGTTCCAAGAACTTCTGGCACGAGATGAAGAACTTACAGCATGGGATAAAGTTGTCAAAGTTGTCGAGATGTAGTTAGTAGTTTGTCCCATCTATTGTACTGTGATTTTTGCAACCAGTTGCACACAAGACCAGTTGCAACTGGTTTGCAACCGGTTTGATGTGCCTCGCCAGAAGTCACAACCGGCAACCATAAGGAATTTCCTGGACTGCAACTGGCAACTGCAGTCTGGTCCTAAACAGTCATGGTCCGGTCGAGTTGCCAGTTTTGCCAGCGGTCCTAGACTGGACTTCAAATCACTAAATCCTCTACTCTGGTCGTCATATTGATGCTGATGGAACCTGGGATACAGCTGCCATTATAATCATACTCGGAGTGGTAATTGATGATATGGAAATGAGCGATCTGAGCGATTTATGCACCATCCAATGGAACATCCAGCTACAATGACATCGTTTAGGGTTGTGTACCATTATCGCAACCAAGGACTCACAGACTTTGAGACAATTCTCATCAAAGCATCCTCATGAACACGATGACACAGGAGAATCTTGCCTAAGGACTGGTTGTCGCCAGAGAGGAGTTGTTCCTTGCAGGAGTGTTTGGAGTCATGAGAGCGCTTGAGCAAGAAGGCAGCGATCTCTGTCTTTTTGCTTTCAGGTTTAATGCAGGCTTCCAGATGAGAAGTTGCTGTGTGTCCGGTGGGAATGCATCATAAACTTGAAGGAACCTAGTTCTTGTTAGCTTAGACAATAGAACGACCGGATTGTGTGTGATTACTGTACCTTTTGCTTGCTGCACTGGGTGGCATCACGCAAACACCATTGACAACCACGGTGTGCGCGGTGTACATGCCAACACACCTTTCGATACCCTTCACTGTCTTCTGTATGTTGCAGGATAACCAGACACCGCATCTAAGAACTGACTATATGTGTATGAATTAAGTTCTTGGATGTATATAGTACTGACTGCTGGGAACTATCCATTGGCTCATTGAGTGCCTCCTTGACTTGAGACCTGGCCTGTTCAAGGGCTCTTGTGTGTTGTTCAACAGTGAATTAAAAAAATGCAATAGTTGACACACCTCTAGCTATTCTGAGTGCTCAAGATACACTAAAGAGTGTCTATTTTGCTGTGATAGGGCATGAACCGTGACAAAGGTGATGGTGAGATGCAATGGGGGTGCTGGTGAGGTGGAAGTTTGGCAGTGTTGGTTGTGGGAAAGCTTATTACCATTTACTATTAATATCATGCTACCGGACTCTTTGCATGATCACACTCTGAGTAATGAAATGAAAACCAATGAATTGACATGTATTCGGGATACATGGAGACAGTGTGCATTGACTGCACAATAGGTGAGTAGTAAGAATGAGGGGAATAGGTGGAGGATGAGAGGGGAGTACAAATGAGTGTATTAACAACAGCGAGCAATTAGGAAATGACTATGACACAGATTGCGGGGGAGATGGATACAGGGACAAGGATGTGCTGAGTCTACTAGAGCCACATGAGCTCTTGATGGAGGGCCTGCTGCCAATCAGAAATACCCACCCTGTCGGATACACGCAGACTGGAGGCCTTGTTGCCAGCAGGAAACATCTCAAGGTCTTGCTGAAGAGCTTCAATGAAGTTTCTGTAGGACATAAGATGATTAGCGGTAGATGAGCACTTGTACAACAGAGACTTACCTTTCCCACTCTTTCTTACGAACCTCAATTGATGGCTCTTTCTCGAGATCTGAGTGCATCTCATCAAATAAGGCATTGATATATTCCCAGAATTGAGTGTCAGTCCACAACTGCACCTTCTCCTTAGGCTTCTCCTTGCATATGGCCTGGTTGTTGTCATCCTGTTTGCCATCAAAGAAATCATCAGACTCATGCTCATGGTCCATTTCCTCTGGAGAATCTTGTGGTGCCATCTTCTTGACCACCGACTTGGCAACAAGTTTGTTGAACAACAACAGGTTCTGGCACTAGACAAAGGTCAGCGACTACATAAATAAATGCTTCTGTGCTTACCAAGAATGCGAACTGTGCCCATTGGCCTGTCGTCACATCAACAAAGTCTTTCTGTGAAAGGGACTTTGCAAGCTTGGAGATGTGCTGCTCTTTAGCGATACTGTTTGCTATCTATACAATCTGTGATTAGGTTTGAGTCGATCTCCAAGTCTATTTTGATTAAATACCTTTGTTTTCATCTGGGACCATTGCTTTGTCAGGACATCTTTGATGAGACTGTTGATGTAATCTGACAGCTCCAGATCCTCCAAAGCTCTTGGGGGAATTTTGAAGACCATCAGATTTTGCTTGATAAAGCCCTAATTTGAAAACAAAACAGTGTCAGTGTACATCTATCTACCTCAACTGCCCGTGCACATACCCATAGATGCTCAGGGAGGCCATCAACATATTTTGATAAGTTTGGTGACAGCAAGCAAGTTCGTAGTCGATCTTTAAGTATTTCCTGCATGCAATGGACTGAGCATCAGAGAAGAATGTAAATAATGGATGATTTACCCTAAATTGCGCAGACCGGGTGAAGGACTGAGCTTCATCTTTGAGCCTCCCATGTTCGAATGCCAAAAGTGTTCCTTGCACCGTGATCAGCATTTCGGTAGCATCAAGCTAGATACTTTGTTAGTTACAACCTGAAATGAATGAGAACGACAACTTACCTCAGCGAATTGATCCAGGGCATCGTCCTCGAGCTGATTCTCCCAGCAGGTGTCAAGCGCATGGAGCTTCTTCCACTTTAGCTGGCATTCCGCTTCAAGGTTGTCAGATGAAATTGAACATCAACAATGCTAAGCTGGAGGAAATCCTTGAGAGTTGGGCAAATAATCATGAGGAGGAGAACTTGGTGGAAAATAGAGGCCCCAGTCCTGTGAGTGAGCGGGAGAGAGGGACGGGGTATGGCGACTCAATCCCAGTGACCCTTCATGCCTGTTGCATCTGGCAGCCTGTTCAAGTCGAAATCATGCGAGGAGACTCATTCAGAACAAACCAGCTGGGTGAAGGGCGAAGACCAAGATTCATGACTATTGCCTTTAAAAAGAGACAATGTCTTGGAGGACACACACAGGAATGGTTATTGATCATCCACATGAGACATTACATAACTGCTTTTAGGGGAACAGATCATATCCACAAATGACACGAATTAATTGCCATACAGCATTTACAGGTAATTCTATTTGTGATAATACGTGCTACAATAGTCTGGATTACCATTGGAATTCTGTGGCATGCCACTAAGGTAAGGTTGGTAAGAAAGTGTGCTTGATGCAGGATGTTGGAAGGATGCTGGACTGGCCCCAGAATAGGCGACTTGAGGTGAGTCCCCATATAACATAGAAGGGCCGGCTTGTGGGGGATCATATGGCATAGGGGGATCGTAGTACGGACCATGCACCCAGTAATTAACTGAATGCAAAGAGACATGCCTGGCCGAAGAGAACGATGACAAAGAAGGGGGAATGTGTGGATTAATACCATTAGGATGCTGAGGTGGTCCTGAGCCTGTGGCAGTGGGAGTCTGAATATGATTAAACAGGTGATAATGGTTGGAATTAGCGGTTTTCAGGGTAGGTTGGACGGGTGGTACTTTGGCCTTTCCCTTGCCTTTTTCTTGTGCTTTCTTCGGCCAGTCAAAGGCAGGCTGCCCAGCTGGTGATGCTCTGCCACAATTAGCCATACCATCGGCTGCTTCGTCTCTCCAAGTCCCTCCCTTTGACTGAAGCAGATGTGCTGCCTGCAAGTGTAATGAGGAGTGATCAATGATGAGTGGTGTGTAAACCTGGTCATAAATCGTGGGTGGGACAGCAGCCTTAATCCACTGATAGTTGTGGAGCGAGGAGGTGTTGATGACATAGGCATTGGTAGGCATGTGATCAATGAGATCCTTGGTCTGCGATGTAAGCAAGCGCTCCTGTTTCTCAGGAACAGCCCTAGTAGAGGTACAGCAGGAATTAATACAGTCATGCTGAACATTGACGATGCAAATGACATCCTAATGCAAAACAAGAAGCAGTTTCAACATAAAGCTCACCATGTGAGTGGGGAACAGCTTACATGAGGGAGAACAATAACCTTTTGTTCCTGTGCTGGGTATCAACTAATTACTGGGCGACAAAAAAAATGCATGACCATCCCGTAACCTACGCAATGCTTATTTCGGCAAAGGCCCAAACCATGTGGCCATTTCCATTTTTGGACCATCTTGCTTGCCGCAGCACACAGCACCATCCTTTTTGGGCTTTCGAAGGCACTGCAGTACATACATAGTTTTTCAATAGTTATTTCTTTAAATTACATAGCATAAATACTTTTAGGATTAGGATAGTCTAGGTAGGTAATTGACTAGATATCCACTGGGAAGTGCCAGTGGTACATGTGTGGAACAGTAAGCAAGACTTGAGTGACAAGAGTCTTGGTTTGAATAATTCTTATTAGAAACAGGATAGGTATACCTGAATATCTGGTTGACACTTGAAAATAAAATA
>JBBPSV010000683.1:0-14941 GCA_038093795.1 Retiboletus fuscus
TTCTAGCCAAACCTTATCTCCTAGGGTAAAGGGTTTGAAGTTCCAACATGTTCGGGAGGCCATGATGGCTCTGGCAAGCTCGTGGGCGGCTTGGGCTTCGTCCCTAGCTTTGGTAAGTTGGGAGAGGCGGAGTTCTACTGCCAGAAGTTTGGAGGACACAAGAATGGAGGGAAGGGGTTTGGGCTCATATCCCATTTGGAGAAAGAATGGGGATTGGTTGGTGATGGAGTGGGGGCAGTGGTTATGGGCGAATTCGGTAAAGGTCAAGAATTCCGTCCAGGAAGTAGGGTTGTCGCCACAGAAAATCCGGAGGTAGGTTTCGAGTTCCTGGTTTGTGCACTCTGTTTGTCTGTCAGTTTGCGGATGATATGCGGTGGACAGACGGAGGCCATAATTTAGGATCCTTCCCATCTCTTTGGCAAATGCTGAGGCAAACTGGGGACCTCTGTGTTACGCGTGGCCCAGGCAGGGTCGCGCATAGACCTGAGGGTAAGTTGCCTTCTAGGACTCGGGCTATAGTAGTCCGGGGAACGGACTACTAGAGATGAGTGGAGGCGCGAGAAGGTGAGTTCTCACGTTCTAGGGCTACATGGTAGGCGACTTGGTCGAGGGTCGAGACGTTCTTCAGGCAGGAGTTCTGGTGAAGGGGTTTGGGATTACTGAGGTGTCTATGAATCTAGGGAGGTACAGTGATTCAGGTAGACTAAGCTAAGGTATGGAGGACTATGGAGTGCCTATTATATAGGGGTCAAGAGCGTGCACAGACCAGGCGTCTAAGTAAGGAAACCGGCTGTGGTATGGCTAAGTAAAGGAGATGTGTTGAACGGATGGAGATACACATCTCAAGAAGGGGACAGTGAAGTATGACTCGATGAATGACAAATGAAGTGAGTCATACGCGCTGCAGATCTGTCGATCAGGAGGCATCCTGTCGATCAATGATCTCGGCTAAGCAAGAGAAGCATCGCCTTCGGTGGTAATAGAAGGGATGCACGAGGCGAGGTTCTAAGAAAGACTAAAGCTAAGGAGAGGCGTGTGCGCCATTGTCAGTGATGGAACTCGGATAGGAGATATCCAGGGATATGTGAGGGATCCTACTGAGGGTCTGGCATAGGGTCCGGTCGAGAGGCCGGAGCTCAGCTGGGGAGCCAAGGGACTGGGGCAGGTTCTATAAGAGAACCGGTGGACTGGGCCCAAGGATGGAGGAGTCCAAGGACATCGTGCACGTTCGGGGTGAGGCCCGACGGAATCAGTGCGTGGCATGGGTGCGAGGCCAGGCTGAGGAGAGGGTCCGAGGTTGGACTCGGCAGGGGAGGTCTATGACGTCAGCAGACAGGGGCGGTATGGCAGCTGTCGGTCCATGAGTGGACTTCGTCAGGGGTCTGGGCGAGGGGTCTAGGAGTGGACTGTTGGAGTCCTGGGCTAAGGCTAGAGACGGGGTCTCGGAGGGGTGCTCAATTGGTGATGCTCATGAAGAGACCAGCACTATGAGACTTAGGGGTTCCGGTCAGGCGGAATGGACTATGACTAGGGGTGAGCCAGGACAGGCTCGGCGTGAGGGCGAAGCAAGGGAATGCTTGGTGGGTTCTCGGTAATGCATAGGCGTGGAGTCCAGTGGGGACTATCGGTGGGCTGGCTGGCTGGGTAAGCCAGGACTAGGCAGAGCGAGGGACGAGGTATGGCTGGGTAAGCCATGACTAGGACTAAGCGAGGGAAAAAGTATAGGGGCACGATGAATCGTAACACTCTGTCGAAGATTACTTGGTCAAAAAGGCCGAAGCGGCGGTAGACCTTATGGAAATAGAGTGAGGCGATATCAGCTGTGGAAGCTGATTTAGTAGTTGGGCAGAATACTGCCCCTTTAAAGGCACGATCCACCCAGACGACAATGGAATCCTTGCCATCCGAGATAGGGAGATCAGTGATCAAGTCAACCGAGATGTCTTGGAAGGGATGTGAAGCAAAGGTAGTGATTGGAGTCAAGGGAGGGACGCTAGGATGAGTGTTGACCTTGCATTGTTGGTAGGTAGCGCATCCTTCTACATAGTTTCAGACAAAGGATGTGAGACTGGGCCACCAGAATTTGGCCAAGACTAGTTGGTGGGTTTTGAGGTAATCAGGGTGGCTGGTGGTTTCATGGTCATGACATCTCTGTAGAATCTCTCTTTGGAGGTCTCTATCAGGAGGGACATACGCCTGATCTTGGTATGTAAGTACTCCCTTGCAGTTTTGCCAATCAGAGAGCTGGGAGCGGAATGCGGAGGGGATGTTTTTGTCAACAGCTTGGAGGGAGGTAAGAGCGAACAGGTCGGCTGCAGAGGCTGAGCAGATTTTCGTAGAGAGGGCCATGTCAATGACATTGATAAAGAGGAATGGTGGAAGTAGCATGATGAGGGCATTATCCTGTGCATGAATCGGGAGGTGGTCAGCACGTTGAGAGAGAGCGTCGGGAGCTGAGAGTTGAGATCCAGGTACATGGATCAGTTTGAGATCGAAATCTGCCAAATCCAATAGCCAATGGGCTTGCTGTTGGTTTAAGGTGTGAGGTTCGTGGAAGTAGGTGAGGTTCTTGTGGTCAGTGAACACTTGAACCAGATGAGGGGATCCCTACAAATAGTGGGACCAGGCTTTGAGCGCTCGAAGAACTGTGAGGAGTTCTTGGTCATGGATATCATAGTTTCGTTGGGCTGAATCGAAACTCTGGGAGAGGTACAAGCAGGGGTGCCATTCCCCATTGGTATCTGCTTGTAGGAGGATCCCTCCATAGGCATACAGAGAAGTGTCGGTGGTGATGGTGAAGGGAGCAGAGAGATCCGGGACTCTGAGGACAGGTTTAGATGCAAATCATTCCTTGAGGAGATCGAACATGGATTGGCACAAGTCTCCCCAAGACCAGGTGGTGGTCTTTTTGGTGAGGTCGATGAGGGGTCGGGCTATGGTTGAGTAATCAGGGATGAACCTGCAGTAAAAATTGGCGAAGCCTAGGAACGATCAAACTTCTTTCACTGAGGTGGGGGTAGGCCAATGGGCTATTCCATCCAACTTGGTGGGGTCCATGGCGATTTCGTCAGGACGGATTATCATCCCTAAGTACTCTATCTCATCTCTGTCAAAGAAGCATTTCTCAGGTTTCAGGTGGAGATGGAGTTCTTCCATTTGCTGCAACACCTGGTGGGTTCGTTCAGTGTGGGTCTTCTGGTCAGGGGAGAAAATAAGGAGGTTGTCCATGTAAATGACTAACCATCCTTCTGCGATGAGGTCCCAGAATGAATCGTTCATAAATCATTGGAAGGTGGGAGGGGAATTGGTTAGTCTGAAGAACATAACATTGGGTTCAAATAGACCATGGTGCGTGATGAAGGCAGCCTTCCATTGATCTCCTTCCTTTATTCAGACATTGTTGTACCCCCATCGCACGTCCATTTTAGTGAACACTTTAGCTCCTCTGATCTGGTCCATGAAATCCTGCAGAAGGGGAAGGGGGTAGGCATTGCGAATGGTTTGTTCATTCAATTGTCAATAATCCTGGCAGGGATGGAGGCCGGGTTTGTGTCCAGGTTGTGCCTTCTGTTTAATAAAAAAGAAGGGAGAGGCCTGGGGGGATTTGGAGGGAGAGATCTTGCCCGAAGCTAGGTTTTCATTGATGAATTTATCTGTGGCTAGTCATTTGTCAACCGAGAGGGGGTAGATTTTGGCAATATGGGGTACAAAGTCATCTCAAAGGTTAATGGCGTGGTCATAGGGGTGAGATGGGAGGAGGACATTGGCTGCTTCTTCTGCAAAGACCTCTTTGTACTGGGTATATTCTTCGGGGAGGGAGGATGCGACAGGGGTTTCTGGGGATAGAGCAAGGCTGGAGGCTATGGAGAGGTGAGAGATGATGGGGGCTGGGATGAAGCATGATCCATATCGGATGATCCGATTTACAGTATATTGGTCATGGGCTCGGGTCAGGAAGTCGCATTCATCTTCCCAACCATTGTAAGCATAGAGACATTCGTCCTGGACTGAGTTGACAAAGACATGGCAAGGGGGTGGTTTCAGGGGAACAATGAGCTTTTCCTGGCATAGGTAGGCCCCTTGGTGGAGGGAGAAGAGGAGTTTGGATTCGTCAGTGGTTTCGGCAATTTGGAGAGTCCTCTTAGTCCAGTCAATAGTCAGATTGGCCTTCTGCAGCCAGGGGATCCCAAGGAATATGTTGTTCTTACTCAAGTGCATGATGTGACAGGAGACTTGGTGGACCAGTCCTTCAGTCGAGATGAAGAGGTTGGCAATGTATCGGATAGTTCCTCTGTTGTTGGGTGTTCTGTCAGCATTCCTAGTGTAGACCGGTTGGTCGAGTTTGGTTAGCAGGATCTTATGTTTCTTAGCGAACCCCCAGTCAATGCAGCAGATGTCTGCTCCACTGTCAATCAGGGCTCTTGTGTCAACGGTTTGCAGGGTATGTGAGGGGATGATAACTTGTACTGGAATTTGCATGGATTTCGTAGTAGAAGTTACAAGTACCAAGGCACTAGGGGACGTAGACGTTGTGGCAGGTCCCCACTTTAAAAATCCTGGAAGAAGGAAACTCTTCTAACTGCTACCCCTTCTTTGTCTTCGTCGGCATCATCAGGGATTTCTTCCAGTTTTGGAAGGTCAGAGGTTGCTACCACCTGTTACGCTTGGCCCGGGTAGGGTCGAGCGTAGACTCAAGGGGAGTTCTGGGACGAGGAGAGTACCAGCATTCTTGACACTACGGTACGACTAAGAACCTTCGGGCGAGGTATCTGCTCACGAAGAGCACGCTCAGCGTCAAAGGATACGATGAGTCCGAGGAGGATGAGTCTTATCCCAGTCCTGGGAGATCGAGCGTAGGAGTTATCTCAGGATATGATTGAGTAGCTCTAGCTTAAGGAGTACAAGCGCAGAGTCTACGGTTTATATACGCGGGTCATGAAAGATTACAGAAGCCTGTCGAAGGGGCAGGTAAACGAGGGATGAAAAGAGATGTGACTTGGGGAAGCGTAAGGACTCGGGATGAGTCAAAACGAGTCACATCCGCTGCGGATCTGTCGATCAGTGTCGATCAGAAGCAGCTGTCTATCAAAGATTATCATGAAACAAGGAAGTGGCCGGAACGGCCCGAAGCGACAATGACAATAGGGTCATTAGTCGGAAATGAAAAAGAGATGTGGTCCGTGGGAGTGTCGACCTACATGCCGTACGGGATCAGTCTGGGTATCGCCAGACAAGATGGATAGTGATCCATCGAGGTTAAGCTAAGTGAAAAGAAAGGAAAGAAATAAATGGGACCAAGTCAACTCGTAACACCACCTTGACTGAGGGTTTCTTCCCTTTGGAGAACTCTGGGCAGTTGATAGAGAGATGTCCTCCTTTTTGGCATCAGAAACAGAGGTTGTTCTCGATACACTGTTTTCGTTCAGTGGGGGTTAACTTTGGAATGGGGGTAGTACATACAGTGTCCATGTCCATAGCATCAGGATCAGGGGTGGAGGACTTTGTGGTGGAGTGGAAACTGTGGAAAACCTTTCTGCTTCCTCGCTTTGCTAGGTCTTTAGCTCGCTCTTTCATGGCAGCGAAGTGGGCTGCTTTGGCATACCAGTCCTCTATCTTATCCAGAGGGGTTTCCATGCTCTGGATTTTCCACATGAGGGATTCCAGAATTCCAATGACAAAGTAGCTTATAAGGATGTTGGCATCTGTGACCTTGGAGATGGCTATGTGGTTTTGGAAACGGGCAGTATACTCAGTGAGGGAGGGGGAGTAATCTCTGTGCTTGTTCTTGATCATCTTTGTTGTTGCAAGCCAGTGAAGGCTGGAGATGATGATATCCTTTCAGACGAAGGACTTGGAGAAGGAGTTGCAAAAGTCAGTGAAGGTTCCAAGGTTCAGTGTAGCTTGGGAGAGAATTTTTTGCCTAAAAGTAGTGGCCCAAACCTTTGCCGATCCCTTCTTCATGAATGAAAGGGTGTAAGCTACCTTCTTGGCATCAGTATCATAAACTTCAGAGTTTATGGCGAGGTAGAACATGACAGTTCCAAGCCAATCTTCTGCTTTAGCAAAAGATCCATCAAAGTCTTCTGGCATTCCAAGACAGAATTCGGTGGGTTTTGAGGCTGCAGGGGCCATGTCTGGCTGGGGAGGAATAGCTAGTAGGGGTGGATACGAGGGGAAGGCCTCCGAAGGGAGGGTTGTGAGTTCAAGGGGTTGGGGATGGTAGGGTTGGTTCTCTGAGGATAGTTAATCCAGAAGAGAATTGATGTCAAAGAGTGAGTTCCTCTTCTTGTCCAAAGATAGTATCGAGGTTTAAGTCTGGGTTGGATTCCGGAGATGAAGATGAGTCTTGGGGTTCTTCCAACTCAGATAAGTCAGTGGGGGGTGGTCCTCAAGGTTTAGACCAATGAGGGTTGATGGTTGGTCACTGTGAAGCTATGGTTGTTCAAGGGATTCGAGGTATCTGCTCACAGAGAGCATGCTCGAGAATCTAGTGGAGAATTGGAGCTACAATGGAGGTAGTCCACACGAGAGAAGCTTGATCTTTTGTTACGCTTTGCCACAGGCTAGGCATTATCTCAAGGAGTCAAGTGGACTTGGGAGTGTCAGAAGCTTGGATGACGTCAAGGACCTCTAGCTGTGGTGCTACTAGAGGGCTACCCTGCTGTGGAAGCGAAGGGTGGGCAAGGACTGAGACTGGGATCAGACAAGGTCCACAGTAACTCGTAGAATTGAGAAGATCAAGCTTAGTGTTACAGGTTGAGTGCTATGGTTTAAATAGACAAGCTGTGGTAAAGTAATAGAACTAGATGGAATGCTGAGGAACAAGGGTGAGTCAGCGCATATGTGGTATCGAAGTCGAAGGAACATCAGAGAACATATGAGTAATACAATGGTAAAAAGGTATCATCAAGCAGGGCTTGAACAGCAGGACAAGTAGGTACAAGGCAAAAGAGATAGGCATAAGGCGGTGTTACGAGTTGACCTGGCCCCGTTTATTTCTTTCCTTTCTTTTTACTTAGCTTAGCCTCGATGGATCACTATCCATCTCGTCTGGCGATGCCCAGACTGATCCCATACGGCACGTAGGTCGATACTCCCACAGACCGCATCTCTTTTTCATTTCCGACTAATGACCCCGTTGTCATTGTCACTTCGGGCCGTTCCGGCCACTTCCTTGTTTCATGATAATCTTTGATAGACAGCTGCTTCTGATCGACACTGATTGACAGATCCGCAGCGGATGTGACTCGTTCTGACTTGTCCCGAGTCCTTACGCTTTCCCGAGTCACATCTCTTTTCATCCCTCGTTTACCCGCCCCTTCGACGGGCTTCCGTGACCTTCTATGACTCGCGTATATAAACCGTAGACTCTGCGCTTGTACTCCTTAAGCTAGAGCTACTCAATCATACCTTGAGATAACTCCTACGCTCGATCTCCCAAGACCGGGATAAGACTCGTCCTCTTCGGACTCATCATATCCTTCGACGCTGAGCGTGCTCTTCGTGAGCAGATACCTCGCCCGAAGGTTCCTAGTTGTACCGTAGCGTCAAGAACGCTGGTACTCTCCTAGTCCCAGAACTCCCTTTGAGTCTACGCTCGACCCTATCCGGGCCAAGTGTAACAAAAGCTCTAGCTTACCACGTCGCGGCTACCATTGAGTAGGCCCTCCTCCTCAGCCTGACCGCCACCGATCTCCACCTCATGGAGAGCCACAGAATCACCAGACCCCGAGTCCTCAGCCTCAGAAACATCAGACTCAGAAGCCCCTACTGAAGGCTCTGATAACCCCGACCTAGACCTCGAGCTACGCTCTCCCACCGAGGAAGCAGAATCACAAGAACTCTCTAGACTACTGTCCCACCAGCTCTCAGCTGGCGCAGTTATCCCTCGTAGCCCCACACTGCCATCACCGACACCGATCGCTCAGAGCGGTCATATTTTCCCAGCAACGGCACCCCCAGCCCCTCAGCCCCAGCCTCAGACTCCCGCTATGGGAACCAAGCCCACAGAAATCCGTCTCGGGGTCCCTGAAGACTTCGATGGAAACCTCACGAAGGCGAAGCCCTGGCTTCGTTCGGTACAATTGTACCTCTCGATTAACGCAGAAATTTACAACGACGATGCTAGGCGGATCGCCTACGCACTCTCTTTCATGAAGAAAGGTACGGCTTCCACTTGGGCTGATACCTTCCGAGAATCCAAGATCTCCGGTGGAGGCTTCTCTCTTGGGAAGTGGTCCGACTTCGTCTCCGACTTTGAGGCCGTTTTCTCCCACTCAGAATTGGTCACCAACGCGCTCACATGGCTCGCTACCAAGCGCATGATCCCCGGAAAGAAGGGCGAGTACTCCCCTTCCCTAGCTAACTACACCGCCCAGTTCAGGTCCAAGGTATCCGTCGCAGGAGTAACCGATGATTCGGTGTTAGTCTCCTATTACTCTGCGGTATACCTGAAGACTTGATGTTCGACGTTCTCCGGATGGAGAAACCCCCCACCAAGGTAGCTGACTGGTACAAGAAGGTTGCCCTCTTCAACTCCCACTGCCGCCGAGCCCGAGGCATTGCACAACAACACAAGAAACCCGGCACTTCATATGTGCCGACTTACTCCAAGAAGGAAGAAAAGGACCCCGACACCATGGATGTCGACGCTGTCCGTCTTCCCCCAAAGCTCACTGAAGCTGAAAGGCAGAAGTGCTTCAAGGAAGGCCGATGCCTCCGATGCCGCCAGACCAGCCATATGGCAAAGGAGTGCAAGGTCTATGACGCACCCAAGAACCCCAAGAAGACTCATAAGGTGAAGAAGGATGATGTCCCTGAGCTAGCTGACTGCGAAGATGATGACGATGAAGTCGAGTCAGTAGCTAGAATCTCCTTCTCCCACAAGGATTTTTAGAACGGAGGACCCCGTCAACGCGGACTCCTCCTAGGTGTGCCAATGTACTAGTATCTGAGACTCGCAAATCTATGCAGATCCCAGTTCAGCTCATCATACCTGTGCACTCTCTCAAAGCCGTTGACACCCACGCCCTGATCGACAGTGGCGCTGACATCTCCTGCATCGACTGGGACTTTGTGCGAAAGCACAAGATCCCCACCACCTGACTACCGAAACCTATCCCAGTTCGGAATGTCAACCAATCTAGCAACTCCCATGGGGCCATCTGGTTCACCTGTACCCTCTATGCCAATACCGGGGGGATCACTCAGAAAGTCCTCTTCCATGTCATGTCCTGTGGAAGCGAGAACGTTATCCTCAGACTTCCCTGGCTTTGCTCCACGAACCCCACGATCAACTGGTTTAAACAGACGATCGACATCCCCGAATCCTGCGACCAATCCAAGGTTCTTTTTCAGGAACACAATGTCACTACCTCCGAACATAGCGACCGATTCAAGAGACCCAGTTTCGACTGGACCCCATCATGCCAAGTCAAGGTCAACTGCGTTGACCATGCCTGACTCTACGAATACCTTGATGAAGAAATGAAGAGTGAGTTCTGTCAAAGAGCTCATGATCATTATAGGATTGGCCGAATCCAACGGTGTGGATCGCGATTCTACCCCTTAGGCTCTCCCGTCATTGCCAAGGTGACCTCCGCTATGCAGCTGGCGCAAGCGGAATTCAACAAGAAGCCAGAAGTTACCCTCCCAGCGGAGTATGAGCAGTTCCGAAAGGTGTTTGAAGAACGACCAATCGGACAACTCCCACCGGAACGGACTTACAACCACGAGATCAACCTCAAAGAAGGCTTCGAACCCAAGATCGGCAAGTTATACCCGCTATCCCCGCAAGAACGCAAAGCCACCGAAGCCTTCTTAGAAGAGAACCTCCGGTCCGGTGCTATCCGCCCCTCAAATTCCCCCCAAGCCTCCCCTTTCTTCTTCGTCCAGAAGAAAGAGCTCGATGCCAACAGTAACCCCAAGCTCCGACCTTGCATGGACTATCGAAAGCTCAATGACCAGACGATCCGAGACGCATATCCTCTCCCTCGGATCGATGACCTCATCAATAAAGTGCAAGACGCCAAGGTCTTCACCAAGTTCGACATCCGATGGGGATACAACAATGTCTGCATCAAGGAAGGACACCAATGGAAAGACTCCTTCCTCACCCACAAGGGCCTCTTCGAACCAATGGTCATGTTCTTTGGCATGACCAACTCCCTGGCCACGTTCCAACGTTTCATGAATGATTCGTTCTGGGACATGATTTCCGAAGGGTGGCTCGTCATCTATATGGACAACCTCCTCATCTTCTCCCCAGATGAACAGCTCCATACGGAGCGCACTAAGAGAGTCCTCCAACGAATGGAGGAGCTCGACCTCCACCTTCGCCTGTCCAAGTGTTCCTTCGCCACGGATCAGGTAGACTACCTTGGCATGATCCTCTCCCCTGGGAAACTCGCCATGGATCCTGTTAAGCTCGACGGAATCACCTCCTGGCCTGCCCCGACTTCAGTCAAAGAAGTCCAGTCTTTCCTCGGGTTTGCCAACTATTACCGGCAATTTATCCCAGATTACTCGACCATCGCCTGCCCCCTCATTGACCTTACCAAGAAGACGCAACCCTGGCAGTGGGGTGCGCTGCAGGAAGCCGTGTTTCTCCAACTAAAGGACCTCTTCCTTTCCAAGCCTGTCCTCCGCCTTCCCGACCCTAGCGCTCCGTTCGCCATCGTGACCGACGCCTCTGGCATGGCCACTGGTGGCATTCTTCTACAGACCGATGAGAATGGTGCCTGGCACCCGTGTTCCTACCTTTCCCAGTCGTTCTCCCCCGCCGAGCGGAACTACGACATCCATGACCGAGAACTTCTCGCCATCATCTGTGCCTTGAAATCCTGGCGTCACCTCCTTCACGGCTCTTCTTCGCCGGTTCAGGTCTTCACGGACCATAAGAACCTCACCTACTTCTGCACCCCTCAGAACCTAAACCGTCGACAAGCCCGCTGGCTCTTAGATCTAGCGGACTTCGACTACAAGATGATTCATGTCCCCGGTTCTCTCCTCGCCGGTCCGGACGCTCTATCGTGTCGCCCAGACTTCCTTGCTCACGCACCGGACAATACTCAGATGGTCCTCCTCCCGGAGTCCATCTTTGTCCGCCTCATTGACTCTGCCCTCCGCACCCACATTCAGACCATGTCAAAGGACGACCCCTTATATTTACAGACCCTTCAAGCCTTCGACGGCTCCATACCCCCTGCCTTTCGCTCCCACCTCAGTGACTGGCAACTTCATGAAGGCATCTTGATGTATCAGGGTCGTGTTTACATTCCCCCTGTCGCCGGACTGTGTAAGTCCATCCTTCAATGCTGTCATGACCACGAGTCCGCCAGTCATCCAGGGTTTCTAAAGACTCGGCAACTTGTTGCGAGCGAGTTCTGGTGGCCTGGTTTGGCCCAGTATGTTCGCAAGTATGTCGAGGGCTATGCCCTGTGCCAGCAGCACAAAGTCAACACCCACCCCACGACTCCTCCGCTCACCCCTAACAAATCCACCGCTACACGCCCCTTCCAACAGATCTCCTGTGACATGATCACGGATCTCCCCAAGTCCAACGGCTTCACGGCTGTAATAGTCTGGGCCGACTACGCATCTTCGAAGGGGGCTATTTTCTGCCCAACAACTAAGACCGCGACTGCGGAAGACGTTGCCACCCTCTACTTTAAGAAAGTTTACCCCAGATTCAGCCTCTATGAGAAGATCATCTCAGATCGAGGCCCCCAATTCGCTTCTCGCTTCGCAAAAGAACTCAGTAGGCTTCTCGGATGTTCCCTGGCGTTATCTACTGCGTATCACCCTCAGACTGATGGAGAAACCGAGTGGATCAATCAGGAACTTGAGACCTACCTCCGGATCTTTGCGGGGAATAACCCCACCACGTGGGCCAATTGGCTGATCCACGCCAAATTCACTCACAATCACCGCCCTCATTCCGTCACCGGTAAATCCCCATTTTACCTAATGATGGGATATGAACCTAGTCCGGTCCCCACTGTCCTCCCACTCACGGATCTCCCCGCTGTGGAAGATCGTATCAAGGAACTCACCGCCACTCGCCAAGAAGCCCTTGCTGCACACAAACTAGCTAGGCAAGTCATGGCTTCTCGGAACAAGAAGAATTTCACTCCGTTCGAAAAAGGTGATCAGGTCTGGCTCGAAGCCAGAAATTTGAAACGGAACCTGACTTACCCGAAATTTGCCCCGAAACGTGAAGGACCTTTTACCATTGTCAAGGTATTGTCCCCGATCATGTACCAACTCCGCCTCCCCAAGACGTGGACAATACATCCGGTCTTCCATGCCTCGCTCCTCACCCCATACAAGGAAAACTCCGTGCATGGCCCTAATTTCCCATCCCCTCCACCTGATCTTATCGATGGCGAGGAACAGTATGAAATTGAGAAGATCATTCGACACTGGGGTTCCGCTGCCAACCGACAATTCCTGGTCCGATGGCATGGGTTCACCGCCTCGGACAACACCTGGCTCCCGGAACGGGAGTTTAAACATGCACAAGCTATCCTCTGAAGCTATAAGAAGCTTCACCCCAAGGTCTTCTCCCCTTAGAACTCTACGCGCTGGTCTCTATGTGAGAATCACCAACCGAGCTCTAAACGACCTTTGTACCTTCACCTCTCACAGCATGTCTTACTCCCCGTCCACCGAGTCTTCCCTCACCGAATCCTCCCTTACTTTCACCGACTCCGCTCTCCCCTCTCTTGAGGGAGTCGATGATTCTTTCCCGCTCACCCAGGAACTCTCCACCCCCACTATCCATCCCCCCATGGTCCTTGCGGACGACTGCCTTAGTACCGAAGCCACTCCTGGGTGGAACACCGCACCGCTCCCTTGGCCCTCTGTCCTCGATGAGGAAGAGAAACCCAAGACCGTTTTGTCCATCAACGTACCCTGCTTTGCCTACACCCTCCGATCTGACCCGCTGTCATGCGAGTCCGGACGACTCCTCCAGACTCGTCTCCGAGATTCCCATCTGGCCGCTACCATGCAGGCCCATTTAGATGTAGATTCCCCTCTCGAGTCGCTATACTTAGCCTTTTTACAGGTCTCTCGTCTCAACCCCATCACTTCTTTCACCTCTGCCAATGCCCAGTCGGAGTTTTTCTCCACTCAGCTTCGTCTTGTAGCCTGCCGCATCCGCTCATACCTCCTGTCCGCCATGCACCAGCTGGATATGCTGGACTTCGTTGCTGACATTGAACGCTATTCGCAGGACCTGGCCAGAGCAGGTCTCCCTCTCCCTCCCGTTCGACCAACGCTCCCAGTCGAGACTATTCTAGTTCCTTCGCCCGCCGAGCCTGCTGCTCTGACGCCGTCTGCGTCGTCATCCCCACTATCTCCCAGCGAAGTGAACCTCATCGATCGACTTGAGCGAGTTCATCTCATGAACGAAGGTGAGATCAGCCTCAGTCCTGATCACCCCCTTTACAACGCGTCCTGCTTTCACTGTCACCGCCTTGGACACTGGCGCATTGATTGCCCAGAATACAAGTGCCCATTTTGTCTCTGCATGCGCCCCGGACACATTCAGAACCAGTGTCCCCTCCGTCGCCGTCCTCGCCCAGCTACTCCGTCCTCATCCTCCCAATCCTCTAGTTCCTCTTGTTTGTCGCGAAGGTCGCACCGTCCGCGACCTCACCTGCTCGCATCCCACATCCAGGATGAGCCGGAACTCGACTTTACAGATGACGTGTGGGACGACACGGCCTATGCTAATGTTACCGGATCCCCCAACGGGGGCTACATTGACTTATGAAACCCCTCAAGTGGCATTGAGGAGCGTAAGAAGGGGGTAATGTTACGAGTTGACCTGGCCCCATTTATTTTTTTCCTTTCTTTTTACTTAGCTTAGCCTCGATGGATCGCTATCCATCTCGTCTGGTGATGCCCAGACTGATCCCATACGGCACGTAGGTCGATACTCCCACGGACCGCATCTCTTTTTCATTTCCGACTAATGACCCCATTGTCATTGTCGCTTCGGGCTGTTCCGGCCACTTCCTTGTTTCATGATAATCTTTGATAGATAGCTGCTTCTGATCGACACTGATTGACAGATCCGCAGTGGATGTGACTCGTTCTGACTTGTCCCGAGTCCTTACGCTTCCCCGAGTCACATCTCTTTTCATCCCTCGTTTACCCGCCCCTTCGATGGGCTTCCGTGACCTTCTATGACTCGCGTATATAAACCGTAGACTCTGCGCTTGTACTCTTTAAGCTAGAGCTACTCAATCATACCTTGAGATAACTCCTATGCTCGATCTCCCAAGACCGGGATAAGACTCGTCCTCTTCGGACTCATCGTATCCTTCGACGCTGCGCGTGCTCTTCGTGAGCAGATACCTCGCCCGAAGGTTCCTAGTTGTACCATAGCGTCAAGAACGCTGGTACTCTCCTAGTCCCAGAACTCCCTTTGAGTCTACACTCGACCCTATCTGGGCCAAGCGTAACAGGCGGAGTGTAGCAAAAGGGGAATGGAAGTGTGGCAAAAGGGGAACGAAAGGAAAAGAAAACATAACAGAACCTCACCCCAGTGCAACTCCTGACTCTCGCATTCTCCCTCCTCCTCCTGTGTCTCCTGTCATCTCAGATCTTCATTCTGCTAGTCCTCCATATGTTATGCCTCCTTCCGTTCTAACCCCCCACTCTATGATCATTGATGACACCTCGTCCCTGGTCTCCTGCATTGCCACCCCTGGCTGGGGGAGCCACTTGGCCCTCTCTTCTCTCATGGCCTCCAAACCCCCCATTTGCCTTGCTGCCTACCTAGGCACCATAGAGTCCATCGATCTCCCTGAGCATGCCTACCAGGTCCATGCTGACCCCCCTTTGGAGGCTCAGTCCAGGACTCTCCTTCGCTTCATTTGAGACCCCAGATATGCAGTCCCCATCGGTGCACACCTTGACTACAGCTCTG
>JBBPSV010000684.1:0-14939 GCA_038093795.1 Retiboletus fuscus
TCCAGAGCGTCGTTCGAGCAAGGGCAAGCGTAGGCATGTTGGCAGTTGTAAATTGGGCGCGTTCAATGCCGCAGTGGCTCATGGGAACACGTGACCCGACGTGACGTGCGTCACGCTGCCGAAGTTAAGACTCTGTTCGGACACCAAGTTTCAAATTCGAATTTGGAAACACGTGACTCGGAGCAACTCGGGATTCACTGGATCAATAGATAGATATCTTTGAATGCAGTATATATAGGCAATCGACAATAACAGCCTGCAATGTAAGCTATGATGGATATCGAAAGCCAGCAGCATGTCCTGTGCTGCCAACGATTGGAAATCATCCTCACTATGGTTGTTGTCCAACTTGTCTACTACTACAATCTACTTTTCCTCACCCCCAATTTGCTGATTCCTTTCCATACTTCAATACTAACAGGAAAAGCCTGGGTACTTGAGCTGATGAATGGTCACCCTGACAGAATCCAAATCTCGCTAGGTGTCAAGTTACAGGTCTTCCAGTCTTTAGTGGAAACACTCAGTAAGATCAGCATGGTGCCCTCATGAAACAGCATCTCTGTCAAGGAGCAACTTGCTATTTTCCTGCACACTGTGGTCACTGGACTTCCAATGTGTTATGCTTTGCTGTGGGCTAGGCATGATCTCAAGGAGTCAAGCAGACTAGGGGTGTTGGAAGCTTGGATGATGTCAAGTACTTCTAGCTGTGGTGCTACTAGAAGGCTACCCTGCTATGAAAGCAAAGGGTGGTCAAGGACAGAGACTGGGATCAGACGAGGTCCATAGTAACTCATAGAATTGAGAAGATCAAGCTTAATGTTACAGGTTCGAGTGCTACAGTTTAAATAGATGAGCCTAGCTGAGCATGAGGTAAGTGAAAAGAATATGAAAGAACGCTGAGGAATAAATGTGAGTCAGTGTTGACATGGCATAGAAGTTGATGGAACGTCATGGAACACATGAATAATACAGTGGTAAAAAGGTATTGTCTAGTGGGGCTCAAACAGCAAGACAAGGTGTTACAAGGTGAAGATGTGAGGCATGGGTAGAAGCATGACAAGGAAAGAAAAGAAATGTAACAATACCCCCCCACAAGGGTCAAGACACCATTGTAGACAATCACAAGTCACAGGCCCCCATAGCGGGGGAACTGGTTACATTAGCAAAGGCCATGTCATTCCAGATATCATTGTCCACTCCCTGGTCCAAGTCAGGAGAGTGGGAGCAGCAGCGAGGGTGGCTGGGGACCATGTGCTGAGTGCCGCAGAATCGGTGAGGTCCATGGTATAAGCAGTGGGGTGAGGAGGAATGCAATGAGTGAGAAGATGAGGGAGAGATAGAGGGTGAGGGCAGCAGAGAAGTGCAGCACAGAGAGCACTGTCACTGACTGTGGCTGGGACAGAAGCAGAGGCAAATTGGGCATTGATACACCCCACACTGGACATGCTGGTGACTAAGGCAGTGGCACTGGAAGCAGCTCTCGTGAAAACAAGGGTGGGAAGACAAGAGGGGAGTGTTGCCAAAGTTGCCAGTCCAACGGGCCTTGATTCTTTCAACAATATCGAGCTCCTCAGAATTGAGGGGTGTAGATGATGCTGAGGGGGTAGAGGTGGAGGTGGAGCCAGGGTGGGTGTAGCAGGCGAGGTCCCAGAGGTAATGATCTAGGTCCTCCATGAATTCAAGCATCCCAAGTTGGTAAAATGCAAGGACGAGATTGGTCTCCATCTCTACCTGGATGTGGGAGATGGTGTGATTCTGAAGGGTGGCATGAGCATCCACAGAGGGGGTCTGTACAACTGAGGAGAGGCATGCAACTTGGAGGGTGGTGAGGTAAAGAGAATGGAGAGCAGATCTGTAGTTGAGATGCGACCCAATAGGGACAGCATAGTGGGGGTCCTGGATGAAACAAAGGAGGGTCCAAGACTGAGCATCAGAAGGAAGGTCTGGGTGTACCCGGTGAGTATGTTTCAGGAGGTCTACAGACTCAATGGTGCCAAGGTAGGAAGCAAGGCAGATGGAGGGTTCAGAGGCCACAATGGTAGCGATGGCAGTGTGGCTACCCCATCTGGGGGTAGCAACATGGGAGATGGGGATGAGGTGTTATGCTTTGCCGTAGGCTAGGCATGATCTCAAAGGAGTCAAGCGGACTGGGGGTCGAAAGGTTGGACGACACAAAGAACCTCTAGCCGTGGTGCTACTAGAGGGCTTCCCTTGCAGTTGAGGGCGAAGGGTAGAACAAGGACGAAGGCGAAGTAATCAGGCGAGGTCCGCAAGAACTCGTTAGATTGAGAAGATCAAGCTTAGAGTTACAAGTCGAGTGCTACGGTTTAAATAGACAAGCTGTGGTAATTGAGTAGAACTGGGTGGAATACCATAGAACAAAGATGAGTCAGATGTGGAACTTGGTAGAACGCTGAGGAACAGTGGTGAGTCAGTGTTTACAAAGCATGGAAGTCGGGAGAATGTCTAAGAACGTTGTGAGTAGTACAGAGGTAAAAGATTGTCGTCGGGCGGGGCTCGAACAGCGAGACGACAGAGTCCAGGGTAGACGATCAGCATAAGGCCAGGGGAAAGTGTAGAAGAAAGGACGAGACAGGGAAAAACGTAACATGAGGTGTCATTGATGATCATGGAATGGGGAGCTAGAATGGAAGGAGGCATAGCATATGAAGAACTAGAAGAATGAATATCTGAGATGCTAGGAGACAGAGAAGGAGGATGAGAAAGGTGAGGGTTAGGAGCTGGGCTGGGGAGAGCTCCTCCGTCAGAATCATCTGAGATGGTGAGAGAAAAAGCAGAATCAAGGACAGAATTGTAAGAAAATTCGGAAGGCAGTGGAGCAGAGATGTGGGGAGGAGTGGGAAGGATGATTTTGGGGGCATCAGAGCAGGGCATAGTATGTTGTGGAAGTAGTAAGAGGGTTAGGAGGGGAAGTCTTTGGGATGACGCTTTTTATAAGCAATGAGAAGGAGTTTGGAATTCTTCAAATTCCACTTGGGTTCCCAGGAGTCTTCATCAGCTGAGTATTCTTTCCATTGGATCAGGAACCTCCAATGGGATGGAGGGCCCTGATGATGAAGAATGCAGTCCATGAGGTATTCTTCTTTGGGGCCCATGTGGTCAAGAGGGGGTCTTGGAAAGTTGGGGCCATGGACAGAGCTCTCCTTGGCAGGAGATAGAAGGGAGGCATGGAAGACAGGGTGGATTTTCCAAGTTTTGGGAAGGTGTAGGCAGTAGGTAATTGGAAAAAGAACCCTGATGATTTCAAATGGCCCTTCTCGACATGGGAGGAACTTGGGATCCTTTCGAAGATGATGGAGGTTCTTTGCTTCTAGCCAAACCTTATCTCCTAGGGTGAAGGGTTTGAAATTTTGTTGCATTTGGGAGGCCATTACTGCTCTGGTGAGTTCATGGGCAGCTAGAGCTTCATCCCTAGCTTTAATGAGTTGGGAGAGGCAGAGTTCTACTGCCAGGAGTTTTGAGGAAGCGAGAATGGAGGGGAGGGCCTTCAATTCATAGCCCATCTGAAGGAAGAATGGGGATTGGTTGGTGACAGAGTGAGGGTGGTGATTATGTGCAAATTCGGTGAAGGTCAGGAGTTCAGTCCAGGAAGCAGGGTTGTCTCTGCAGAAAATCCAGAGATAGGTTTCAAGCTCCTGATTAGTATGCTCCATCTGTCCATCAGTTTGCGGGTGGTATGCTGTGGATAGATGGAGGTCATAGTTTAGAATTCTCCCCATTTCCTTAGTGAATGTGGAGGCAAATTGGGGACCTCTATCTGAGATGACTTGATCAAAGAGCCCAAAATGGCAGTAGACCTTGTGGAAATAGAGCAAGGCAACATCAGCTGCTGAGGCTGATTTGTTTGTCAGGCAGAATATCGCCCCCTTGAAAGCATGGTCCACCCATACGACTACCAAGTCTTTGCTGTTAGAAGTGGGGAGGTCTGTGATTAAGTCAATTGAGATATCTTGGAAATGTTACACTTGGCCCAAGTAGGGTCAAGCATAGACTCAAGGGTGAGGTCTAGAACTAGGGAGTACCAGCGTTCTTGATGCTACGGTATGACTAAGACCTTCAGGCAAGGTATCTGCTCACGAAAAGCATGCTCAGTGTTGAAGGATATGAGGAGTCCATTGAGGATGAGTCTTATCCTGGTCTTGGGAGATCGAGCATAGGAGTTATCTCAAAGGTATGATTGAGTAGCTCTAGCTTAAGGAGTACAAGCGTAAAGACTACTGTTTATATACTTGAGCCATAGAAGGCCATGGAACCCTGTGGATTGAGCAGAAGAATAAGGAACCAAAGGAGATATGACTCAGAGAAGTGTAAGGACTCAGGATGAGTCAAGACAAGTCATATCTGCTGCAGATCTGTCAATCAATGTTGATCAGAAGCAGCTGTCAATCAAAGATTATCATGAAATAAAGAAGTGGTCAGAACGACCCAAAGCGACAATGACAGCAGAGTCATTAGTCAGAAATGAAACGTATGATGCAGTCCATGGGATAATGACCTATGTGCCATATGAGAATAGCCTGGGTAGCACCAGGTGAGACAGATAGTGATCCATCAAGACTAAGCTAAGGAAAAAGAGAGGAAGAAATAAACGGGGCCAGGTCAGGTCATAACATTACCCCCCTCTTACACTCCTCAATGCCACTTGAGGATTCTTAAAGATCGATGTAGCCCCCGTTGGGGGAACCAGTGACATTGGCATATGCCATGTCATCCCAAACGTCATCTGTGAAGTTGAGCTCCAGCTCATCCTGAATGTGGGATGTATTACACTTGACCCAGGTAGGGTTGAGCGTAGACTCAAAGGTAGGTTCTAAGACTAAGGAGTACCAGTGTCTTGGATGCTACAGTATGACAAGGACCTTCAGGTGAGGTATCTGCTCACGAAGAGCACGCTCAGTGTTGAAGGATACGAGGAGTCCGAAGAGGACGAGTCTTATCCTGGTCTTGGGAGATCGAGCGTAGGAGTTATCTCAAGAGTATGATTGAGTAGCTCTAGCTTAAGGGATACAAGCGTGGAGACTACAGTTTATATACTTGAGCTATAGAAGGTCCTGGAACTCGATGGAATGAATGGAAAAACTAGGAGGCAAAAGAGACATAACTCAGGGAAGTGGAGGTGCTCAGGATGAGCCATGGTGAGTCATGTCTACTGCAGATCTGTCAATTGGAGTCGATCAGAAGCAGCTGTCTATCAAAGATTATCATGAAACGAAGAAGCGGTCAGAACGACCCGAAGCGACAATGACAGTGGAGTCATTAGTTGGAAATGAAAAGTGTGATATGGTCCATGGGATAATGACCTATGTGCTGTGGGACAAGAGTCTGGGTAATGCCAGACGAAGTGGATAGCTATCTGCTGAGACTAAGTTAACTAGAAAGAAGTAAAGAAAATAAACGGGAATAAACGGGCCAGGTCAAGTCATAACATTACCCCCCTCTTATGCTCCTCAATGCTGCTTGAGGATTACTAAAGATCTATGTAGCCCCCATTGGGGGAACCCGTGACATTGGTGTAGGCCATGTCGTCCCACACATTGTCTGTAAAATCGAGCTCTGGCTCGTCCTGAATTCAGGACGCAAGCGGGTGAGGTCGCAGACAGTGCGACTGTCACAAGGAACGGGACGAGCTTTGTTCATTAAATGAACTCTCTCGAGGCGATCAATGAGGTTGACCTCGCTAGGGGAAAGCAGGGGGGACGATGCAGATGGCGTCGGAGCAAGGGGCTCAGCTGGTGAGGGAACAAGGATGGTTTTGATGGGGAGAGAGGGTCGAATGGGGGGAGCTGGGAGACCAGCTTTGGCGAGGTCCTGGGAGTATCGTTCGATGTCAGTGATGAAATCCAGCATGTCAAGCTGGTGCATGGCAGATAGGAGGTAAGAGCGGATGTGGCAGGCTACAAGGCAGAGTTGGGTAGAGAAAAACTCTGACTGGGCATTGGTGGAGGTAAACGAGGCGATGGGATCAAGATGCGAGACCTGTAAAAATGCTAAGTACAAAGATTCAAGAGGGGAATCTACGTCTAGGTGGGTCTGCATTGTGGTGGCCAGGCAGGAATCTCTAAGGTGGGTTTGGAGGAGGCGTCCTGACTCACATGACAGCAGGTTGGACTGAAGGGTATAAGCGAAACGGGGTACGTTGACTGAGAGAATGGTCTTGGGCTTCTCTTCCTCTTCGAGGACAGAGGGCCAAGGGAGTGGGTTGGTGTTCCAACCAGGAGTTGCTGTGGTACTAAGACAGTCATTAGTGAGGACCATGGGGGGATGGATGGTAGGAACTGAAAGTTCCTGGGCAAGGGGGGAGGATTCGTTGACTCCCTCAAGTGAGGGGAGAGCAGAGTCAATGAGGGTAGACTTGGTGATGGATGATTCGGTGAGGGAAGACTTGGTGGATGGGGAATAAGACATGCTGCAAATATCGAAGGTTGGTAGGACTCAGTTGGTGATGCTCATGTAGAGACCAGTGCATAGAGTTCTAAGGAGGGAAGACCTTGAGGTGAAGCTTCTTATAGCTTCAAAGAATTGCTTGTGCATGTTTAAACTCCCATTCGGGGAGCCAGGTATCATCGGTGGCAGTAAAACCGCGCCATCAGACTAGGAACTGTCGAGTGGCAGTGGAGCCCTGGTGTTGTATGATCTTTTCAATTTCATACTGTTCTTCTCCATCGATAAGGTCAGGTGGGGGCGATGGGAAGTTGGGGCCATGTACAGAGTTTTCCTTGTAGGGCGTGAGGAGTGAGGCATGGAAGACCGGGTGTATTTTCCATGTCTTGGGGAGGCGGAGTTGATACGTGATTGGGGACAGTACCTTGGTAATGGTAAAGGGTCCTTCACGTTTTGGGGCGAATTTCGGGTGAGTCAGGTTACATTTCAAATTTCTGGCCTCGAGCCAGACTTGGTCACCTTTCTTGAATGGAGTGAAATTCCTTTTGTTCTGAGAAGCCATGACTTGCCTAGCTAGTTCATGCACAGCAAGTGCTTCTTGGTGAGCCGCAGTGAGTTCTTTGATGCGATCCTCCACAGCAGAAAGATCCGTGAGTGGGAGGACAGTGGGGATTGGAGTGGGTTCATATCCCATCATCAAATAGAATGGGGATTTACCAGTGATGGAATGAGGGCAGTAATTGTGAGCAAATTCAGCATGGATCAACTGATCAGCCCATGTGGTGGGGTTATTCCCTGCAAAGATCCGTAAGTATGTCTCAAGTTCCTGATTGATCTGCTCGGTTTCTCCATCAGTCTGAGGGTGATATGCAGTGGATAATGCAAGGGAACATCCGAGAAGCCTACCGAGTTCTTTTGCAAAGCAAGATGCAAACTGCGGGCCTCGATCTGAGATTATCTTCTCGTAGAGGCCAAATCTAGGGTAAACCTTCTTAAAATAGAGAATTGCAACGTCCTTTGCTATGGTGGTTTTAGTGGTGGGGCAGAAAATAGCCCCCTTTGAAGATGTGTAGTTGGCCCAGACTATAACAGCCATGAAACTGTTGGACTTGGGGAGATCCATGATCATGTCGCATGAGATCTGCTGAAAGGGGCGAGTGGCAGTAGACTTGTTGGGTGTGAGCAGAGGGGTTGTGGGGTGGGTGTTGACCTTATGCTACTGGCAAAGGGCACAGCCCTTGACATACTTGTGAACATACTGGGCCAAACCAGGCCACCAGAACTCGCTCGCAACAAGCTGTTGGGTTTTGAGGAAACCGGGATGGCCAGCAGATTCATGATCATGGCAGCATTGGAGGATGGACTGGCGAAGTCCAGTGACGGGAGGAATATAGATGCGACCTTGGTAGGTCAACACACCCTCGTGGAGTTGCCAATCGCAGAGGCAAGAGTGGAAGGTGGTGGGGATGGAGCTGTCGAAGGCTTGGAGCATCTGGAGGAATAGGGGATCATCCTTTGACATAGTCTTAATGTGATCCCATAGTGCAGAGTCAATGAGCCAGACAAAGATGGAGTCCAGGAGGAGAGTTGTCTGGGCATTGTCTGGCCCATGGGCCAGGAAATCTGGATGGCATGAGAGAGCATCTGGTCTGGCGAGAAGGGATCCAGGGACATGGATCATCTTATAGTCAAAGTCCGTGAGGTCTAAGAGCCAGCGGGCTTGATGGCGGTTGAGATTCTGGGGAGCATGGAAATAAGTGAGGTTCTTGTGGTCAGTGAAAACTTGGACAGGGGTAGCTGAGCCATGAAGGAGATGGCGCCAAGATTTCAAAGTGCAAATAATGGTGAGAAGTTCACGGTCATGGATGTTGTAGTTTTGTTCCACAGGGGAGAACGACTGGGAGAGGTATGAGCATGGGTGCCAAGCACCATTCTCGTCAGTCTGCAAAAGAATACCACCCATGGCCATGCCAGAGGCATCGGTTGCGATGGCGAAGGGAGCACTTGGATCAGGGAGTCTGAGAACAGGTTTGGAAAGGAAGAGTTCCTTTAGATGGAGGAATGCTGCTTCCTGCAAGGATGTCCACTCCCAAGGCTGAGTTTTCTTGGTAAGGTCAATGAGGGGGTGAGCTATGGTGGAGTAATCTGGGATGAATTGCCGATAGTAGTTGGCAAACCCGAGGAAGGACTGGACTTCCTTGACTGAGGTTGGGGCAGGCCAGGAGGTGATGCTGTCAAGCTTGACAGGATCCATGGCAAGTTTACCTGGGGAGAGGATCATGCCAAGGTAGTCTACCTGTTCCATGGCAAAGGCACATTTGGACAGGTGGAGATGGAGGTCAAGCTCTTCCATCTGTTGGAGGACTCTCTTGGTCCATTCAGTGTGGAGTTGCTTGTCTGGGGAAAAAATAAGGAGGTCGTCCATGTAGATGAAGAGCCATCCTTCGGAGATCATGTCCCTAAATGAATCATTCATGAAACGTTGGAATGTGGCAGGGGAGTTGGTCATCCCAAAGAACATGACCATAGGTTCGAAGAGGCCCTTGTGAGTAAGGAAGGTGCCTTTCCATTGATGTCCTTCTTTGATCCGGACTTTGTTGTAACCCCATCAGACGTTGAACTTGGTGAAGACCTTAGCATCTTGTACCTTGTTGATGAGGTTGTCAATTTGGGGTAGGGGGTATGTGTCCTGGATGGTCTGGTCGTTAAGCTTCCGGTAATCCATGCAAGGTCGGAGCTTGGAATTATCATTGGAGTCGAGTTCTTTCTTTTGGACGAAGAAGAAAGGGGATGCTTGGGGAGAATTCGAGAGGCGGATAGCACTGGACCAGAGGTTCTCTTCTAGGAAGGCTTCGGTGGCTTCTTGTTCCCACAGGGATAGCAGGTATAGTTTGCCAATCTTGGGTTCGAAGCCTTCTTTTAGGTTAATCTTGTGGTCATAAGTCCATTCCAGTGGAAGTTGTCCAATTGGTCGTTCTTCAAACACCTTTCAGAACTGCTCATACTCCACAGGGAGGGTGACTTCGGGTTTCTTGTTGAACTTGGCCTGTGTGAGTTGCATGGCCAAGGTAATCTTGGTGATGACCAGAGAGCCTAAGGGGTAGAATCGAGATCCACACTGTTGGATTTGTCCTATGTGATAATGGTCGTGAGCTCTCTGACAAAACTCACTCTCCGATTCCTCATCTAGATACTTGTAGAGTCAGGCATGGTCAACACAGTTGACTTTGACTTGGCATGGAGGGGTCCAGTTGAAACTGGGTCTTTTGAACTGGTCGCTATATTCTGAGGTGGCAATGTTGTGTTCCTGGAAAAGAACCTTGGATTGATCGCAGCTCTCAGGGATGTTGATTGTCTGTTTAACCCAATTGATCGTCAGGTTAGTGGAACAGAGCCATGGGAGGCTGAGGATGATGTTTTCATTTCCACATGACATGACGTGAAAGAGAACCTTCTGAGTAATTTCCCCTGTATTAGCATAGAGGGTGCAGGTGAATTGGATAGCTCCATGGGTGTTGCTAGATTGGTCGACATTCCGGACTGGGATGGGTTTTGGAAGTTGGGTGAGAGGGAGCTTGTGTTTCTGCACGAAGCCCCAGTCTATGCATGAGATGTTGGCGCCACTGTTGATTAGGGTGTGGGTGTCAACAGCTTTAAGGGTGTGCACTGGTATGATGAGCTGAACTGGGATTTGCATGGATTTGTGAGTCTCAGATATGAGTACATTGGCACATCTAGGAGGAGTCCATGTTGACAGGGTCCTCCGTTCTAAAAATCCTTCTGGGAGAAAGAAATCCTAGCTACCAACTCGATTTCGTCATCATCATCTTCGCAGTTGGCTAGCTCAGGGACATCATCTTTCTTCACCTTCCGGGTCTTCTTGGGATTCTTAGGGGTGTCATAGACCTTACACTCCTTTGCCATATGGCTGGTCTGGCGGCATCGGAGGCAACAGCCTTCCTTGAAACACTTCTGCCTTTCAGCTTCAGTGAGCTTGGGAGGAAGATGGACCGCATCAACATCCATGGTGTTGGGGTCCTTCTCTTCTTTCTTGGAATAGGTAGGCACATACAGAGTACTTGGCTTCTTGTGTTGCTGAGCGATTCTGTGAGCCTGTTGGCGGTGAGAGTTGAAGAGAGCCGCCTTCTTGTACCAGTCAGTGACTTTAGTGGGGGGGTTCTCCATTTGGAGAATATCAAACATCAGATCTTCAGGTATACCTGCAAAGTAATAGGATACTAGCACCGAGTCATTGGTTACTCCTGCGACAGATACCTTGGACCTGAACTGGGCGGTGTAGTTAGCCAAAGAAGGGGAAAACTTGCCCTTCTTTCCTGGAATCATTCGCTTGGTGGCAAGCCAAGTAAGCACATTGGTAACCAATTCTGAATGGGAGAAAACTCCTTCGAAATCGGCAACGAAGTTGGACCACTTCCTGAGAGAGAAGCCTCCACCTGAGATCTTGGATTCTCTGAAGGTATCAGCCCATGTAGCTGCTGTACCTTTCTTCATGAAAGAAAGAGCATAGGCGATTCGCCTAGCATCATCATTGTAAATATCTGCATTGATGGATAGGTACAGTTGTACCGAGTGGAGCCAAGGCTTTGCTTTCATGAGGTTTCCGTCGAAGTCCTCGGGAACTCCAAGATGGATTTCCATGGGCTTGGTTCCCATGATGGGAGTCTGGGGCTGGGCAGTGGGTAGTGCTGTGGCTGTGAAGATACGACCACTTTGAGCGATCGGAGTCGGTGATGGTGGGGTGGGGTTATAAGGGATAACTGCTCCTGCTGAAAGCTGGTGAGACAGTAACTGAGCAAGTTCTTGGGAGTCTGCTTCCACAGTGGGAGAGTGTAGGTCTAGGTCGGGGTTGGGGTTATCAGAGTCTTCAGTGGAGACTTCTGAGTCCAATGATTCTGAGGATTCAGCAGTTGGCTGTTCTGTGGCTCTCCATGAAGTGGAGATTGGTGGTGGTTGGGCTGAGGAGGAGAGCCTACTCAATGGTAGCCGTGACGTGGTAAGCTAGAGCTTTTGTTACGCTTGGCCCAGGTAGGGTCAAGCATAGACTCAAAGGTAGGTTCTAAGACTAAGGAGTACCAGCATCTTGGACACTATGGTATGACAAGGACCTTCAGGCGAGGTATCTGCTCATGAAGAGCACACTCAGCATCAAAGGATACAAGGAGTCCAAAGAGGACAAGTCTTATCCTGGTCTTGGAAGATCGAGCATAGGAGTTATCTCAAGAGTATGATTGAGTAGCTCTAGCTTAAGGGATACAAGCGTGGAGACTACAGTTTATATACTCGAGCTATAGAAGGTCCTGGAACTCGATGGAATGAATGGAAAAACTAGGAGGCAAAAGAGACATGACTTGGGGAAGTGGAGGTGCTTGGGACGAGCCATGGTGAGTCATGTCCACTGTGGATCTGTTGATTGGAGTCGATCAGAAGCAGCTGTCTATCAAAGATTATCATGAAACGAAGAAGCGGTCGGAATGACCCAAAGCGACAATGACAGCGGAGTCATTAGTCGGAAATGAAAAGTGTGATATGGTCCATGGGATAATGACCTATGTGCCATGGGACAAGAGTCTGGGTAATGCCAGATGAAGTGGATAGCTATCCGCTGAGACTAAGTTAACTAGAAAGAAGTAAAGAAAATAAATGGGAATAAACAGGCCAGGTCAAGTCGTAACAGGATGTGAGTGGGCGAGGTCATGGGCGGTGCGACCATCACAACAAGTGGGAAGAGCTAGAGGAGTAAGATGAGGATGAGGATGGGGTGGGGGGACAGGGACGACAATGGAGAGGGCACTGGTTCTGGATGTGCCCGGGGTGCATGCAGAGACAAAAGGGGCACTTGTACTCTGGGCAGTCGATACGCCAGTATCCAAGGTGGTGACAATGAAAGCAGGACACATTATACAAGGGATGATCTGCTGTGAGGCTGATCTCACCTTCATTCATAAGATGGACCCTCTCGAGTTGGTCAATAAGGTTCACCTCACTGGGTGATAACAGAGATGATGACGCAGATGGTGTTGGAGTGGCAGGCTTGGTGGGCGAGGAAACCAGGATGGTTTCTATGGGGAGAGAGGGTTGAACAGGGGGAGTGGGGAGACCAGCCTTAGCAAGGTCCTGGGAATAGTGTTCAATGTCAGCAACGAAATCCAGCATGTCCAGCTGGTGCATGGCTGATAGGAGGTACAAGCAGATGTGGCAGGTGTTACAAGTTGACCTGGCCCTGTTCATTTCATTTCATTTATTTTACTTAGCTTAGTCTCGATGGATTGCTATCCATCTCGTCTGGCATTACCCAGACTACGTCCACGCAGCATGTAGGTCGATACTCCCATGGACTGCTTCTCTTCTTCATTTCCGACTAATGACCCTGCTGTCATTGTCGCTTCGGGCCGTTCCGGCCACTTCTTCGTTTCATGATAATCTTTGATTGACAGCTGCTTCTGATCGACATTGATCGACAGATCTGCAGCGGATGTGACTCGTTTCGACTCCTCCCGAGTCCCTACAATTCCCTGAGTCACATCTCTCTTCATCCCACATTGACCCGTCTCTTCTACAGGTTTCCATGACGTTCCATGACCCACGTATATAAACCGTAGTCTCTACACCTGTATTCCCTAAGCTAGAGCTACTCAATCATACTCTTGAGATAACTCCTACGCTCGATCTCCCAAGACCGGGATAAGTCTCGTCCTCATCGGACTCACTGCATCCTTTGACGCTGAGCGTGCTCTTCGTGAGCAGATACCTCGCCCGAAGGCTCTTAGTCGTACCGTAGCGTCTAGAACGCTGGTACTCTCTTAGTCCTAGAATTCCCCTTGAGTCTACGCTCGACCCTACCCGGGCCAAGCATAACAGCAGGCTACAAGGTGAAGTTGCATGGAGAGAAACTCTGACTGGGCATTGGCAGAGGTAAACAAGGCAATGGGGTCAAGATGCGAGACCTGTAAAAATGCTAAGTACAAAGATTTGAGAGGGGAATCTACATCTAGGTGTGCCTGCATGGTAGCTGCAAGGTGAGAGTCTCGGAGGCAGGTCTGGAGAAGTTGTCTGGACTCGCATGACAGCAGGTTGGACCAAAGGGTGTAGGCGAACTGGGGTATGTTGATGGAAAGGATTGTCTTGGGTTACTTTTCCTCATCGAGGACAGAGGGCCAAGGGAGTGGGTTAGTATTCCAGCCGGGAGTGGCAGTGGTACTGAGGCACTTGTTGGCGAGAACCATAGGAGGGTGGATGATAGGAATGGAGAGTTCCTGGGCAAGGGGGGAAGATTCGTTGACTCCCTCCAGTGAAGGAAGAGTGGAGTTGGTGAATGAGGATTTGGTGAGGGAGGACTCAGTGGATGGGGAGTAGGACATGTTACTAAGTATTGAGGGTCTGTAGGACTCAGTTGGTGATTCTCACGTAGAGACCAGCACGTAGAGTTCTAAGGAGGGAAGACCTTGGGGTGAAGCTTCTTATAGCTTTGGAGGACTACTTGTGCATGTTTAAACTCCCATTCAGGGAGCCAGGTGTTGTTGGTGGCAGTGAAGCCATGCCAGCGGAAAAGGAACTGTTGGTTGACAGCAGAACCCCAGTGTCATATGATTTTTTCAATTTCATACTGCTCTTCTCCATTAATAAGATCAGGTGGGGGTAATGGGAAGTTGGGGCCATGTATGGAGTTCTCTTTGTAAGGGGTAAGGAGGCAGGTGTGGAAGACTGGATATATTTTCCATGTCTTGGGGAGGCAGAGTTGGTACATGATCAGGGACAGTACCTTGGTAATGGTAAAAGGTCCCTCACATTTCGGAGCGAACTTCGGATGAGTCAGGTTGCATTTCAAATTTCTGGCTTCAAGCCAGACTTGATCACCTTTCTCAAACAGGGTGAAATTCTTCTTGTTCCAAGAAGCCATGACCTACCTAGCTAATTTGTGCACAGCAAGGGCTTCTTGGCAAGCAGCCATGAGTTCTTTGATGCAGTCCTCCATGGTGGGAAGCTCCATGAGTGGGAGGACAGTGGGGACCAGAGTGGGTTCATATCCCATCATTAGGTAAAATGGGGATTTACCAGTGATGGAATGAGGGTGGTGATTGTGAGCAAATTCAGCATCGATCAGCTGATCAGCCCACATAGTATCAGGAATCATGGTATTCATATCTTATCTTTCCTATCAACTACCATGATTCTAGGTGGGCCTGGACAGAGGCCATTATGCTATCTCTATTACTCATCACATATGATCTCATAGATAACAGATATCTTATTGTCCAATAGGACAACAGCTGACTGAGAAAAGTCTTGGCATTACCAAGACTATTTCCAATACATTACAAATGTATTACACATACATTCCATGACATTCTCTAATGTTCCATGGACTTACCTATTATGATAGAGATGTACATATGTACAGTGACCTCAAAAACCCTTTCCATAACTAACCTTGACAGCAGTGCATGAAGCACACTGCCAGACACTGTGGGAATTTCGCTTAGCTTTGGTGGGGTTATAAATAGTACTCACTCTTGGCT
>JBBPSV010000686.1:0-14902 GCA_038093795.1 Retiboletus fuscus
AGGCAGTGTTTTTAAGTTAGTAGTGACAGATAGTTACATATGTTCTAGCATAGCTTTTTTTGTTGCATGGAATGGAAACCCACCATGTGGGTACGGGTTGGGGTACGGGTACACGGAGCCAGTACCCGCACCCATACCCGTGTAGTACCCGTACCCACTACCCGTGCGGGTTATTCATACCCATGACAGACCCTATCCCCTACATTACCCGACGCTCTGGACTCATCCCGTCACTCGTCCATCATCGTTTCTTCCTTTTCCGGCAATGACCATCCCTTATTACGTACACGCCACCGTCGTGTTGTTTACCGCACTGCCTTCTAAGTCCAACCCGTATCCACATCCCTTTTTCTATGCCTCTGCCACCATTTACGTACTGAGTCTATTTTTAGCACGAACCGGCCGACATACCTGATCCGTCACGATGACTAACCCGTTCCTCAGACTACCAATCCGTGGATCGCCCGATGCACCCCTATTCAATGGGACACCAACTAACCTCCTGAACTTTTTAGACAACATTGAAGACCTAGTTGACTCGGTTGGACTACCGAAGTCCGCACTAACCCAAGCCGCAATCCGATATGCCAAGCTCGATGAGGCAGAGCTCTGGGAAACACTTCCCGAAGCTGAAGCCGTCCCACCTGATTGGGAGTCGTTCGTCATTGCCATCCTGAAGCTCTACCCCGGATATGAGAAGGGGAGAGGATCCCATCGCACACTGAGTCCGGTCCGCATTGAAAGTACCCCGCGGACACCGTCATTGCCACCACTATCCTTACCACCCATGACGTCATCACCGCCATCGTCACCATCATCATCACCGTCACCACAGATGAGTCTGGCATCGGTCTGGACCACTACGCCACCACCACCACCATCGACGCCATCGCCCATGGTCAATCCGGGACCGTCCCAGATCCCATCACCAACCTGTCCGTATATGCAACCACTACCCCGGACTATCCCATCACCTGCCACGCCGTCACCACCGCCAAAGCCTTCACATCGCAAACCGTCCTCCAACCGTCATCACCCCAAGCAGTCTGTTCGCCCTCGTCGGACCGGTTATTATGGACCGAAACCGGTCTCTATCTTTTCGTTGATGCTGACCACCCCCAAGGACTTTGTGTCATCTGCCTACGTCGCCAAGTGCACATTCTATGATGAGCCGCATCACTTCATCCGTCGCTGCCTGTACGTATCCGGGTACATTCGCTCCGGAAAGGTCATACATGGACTGGACCAGCGTTTGTATCTCCCAAATGGCGCTTGTATTCCGCACCTCGCCAGCTGCACGTGTATCCGATTGAGTATAGACCAACTGACGTCCACAGCGTCATTGCGCTTGTTGCCGCCTTGTCGCGTCTGGACCACTTACCAATCCGTGTCTGTTGCATCACTGTCCATAGCCGCTAATCATTGTCCACAGATGAAACCGACGATTCTGGATGCAGCATATGCTGACCCGCTGTTCAACGCATACCTCATCAAGGCCTGGAACGACTACCAGGTAGACCGGACACACACCCGCATGCACCAGACTGGCAACAATACCACCTGACGCAAGACAGACGCTGAAATCGCTGCTGACATGTTCAACCGATGCACCCAGACCAACACTGATGCCAACAAGGCAACCACCACCATGGCCATGAGTCATGGCTCCAGTCATCACGGACCAGATAGCACAGTTCCGTTCGATCGTACCATACCCATTCCCTCTGCTTTACACGATGCCGATCAATTACCATCCATTTCCTGCCGCGTTGTATCTCTCTTTTCACTTTCATCGTCGCCTTCACCACCACATTCTTCTACACACCCGGACCGGTCATTTTCTTCGTATCCGCTCATCTCTTACCGTCTGCTGGACTATCCGTCCGTCCATCATTCGTCCAACCAGCTGCATTATGGTTTCAATCCATTGTTTTCTGTTTGGAACCCCCTATGGACCGCTTCCTTTTGTTGAAACACCCCTACCCATTTTCCCCCATTTAAACCATAACTGCATGATGGTCGGGGGACCATCAATCTAATGTCACTGGGGGGGGAGGCTCGCTCCTCTCACCTCGGTTCAATTTTTTTCATTTTTATAGTTCAATCTGACGTTTATTGAGTCATGCACGCACATGTCAATTATACCGTCCATATCCGCACGTATCAGTTCCATCCCGGTCTTTGTCTGGTGCAATCTGTTTCATCCTGGTCTTCACCCGGTGTTGTCGTTTCCCTATCCATCCGTCAAAAAAGACTAAAAACGCATATACATACGCATAGACCGCTGCTCCCATTTGCTACATACCTCACACAACGTCATCACGATGATCTCGCCGATACCACCATCATTCCAATGCGTCTCTTACCCATCCATATGTAGATATTCGTTTCGACTGCACTCTGAGATGCCGCGCATGTTTTGTTCCGTTTTTTATTCAAAGATCCGTCTGTTGGGCACCACGCAGGCATAGACATCGAAAGTCAATCAAAGAAGACAAGCCGAGTTGGAACCTCGCATCAGACTATGTTTCTATCTGTTTCTGTCGTTTCTTTCATATTTACATCGTTTCGTTCCATTTTCATTACCTACACTTCGTTTTCACGCAGACCGCATGCACCCGGACTACTGACCCGGATCCAGACCGCAGACCGACGCTACCACTACCGATGCACAGATACACCCGGACAGTCACCGGACTGACACATACGACGCGCCATCATGCACGAGAAGAGCACGCGAACCATCCACAGACTATCCGTTGTCCAATCCACCACCATCGCTGTCGCTCATACCACATCATGCACGTTATATCGCATGGACCCACGCACTCATTATCGCATCATCATCTGTCTGTCCAATCCACGTCTGTCTGTCCGCATCATCACTGGAGTCGTACACTGCCACATCCTTGCATCGCACTGTCCCCATGAGCCACATCACGTATCACACAGACTCACACATCACCCCATCGAGTCGCTGACTGGGGACAGTCAGCATTTAAAGTACCCCATGGATGTAGAGATCTGGGGATCTCTGTTCTCGTATAGGAGCATATCCGACATCTATCCGATCCGTCCAGGACTATCCGAGTCCGTCCAAGTCTATCTGAGTCCGTCCGAGTCAATCCGGTCTGCATTGTCTTAGTCCGGTCCGTGTCGGTTTCATTTTACCACTTCGTAGTCATTTCAATATATCCTTTTTGGTCTCGGACACACATCACCGTCATTGTTACACATTATCTCGTATTCCCTCCGCTTTTTAGAGTTTGTACTTGTTGTTTCATCAACCCTTCACAGTCCGGGATATGCCCAGACTATAAAGTCTTGTACATCCCGTTTGAAATACATCTTCCGTTTTTCTTCGCACGTATCTTCTGCATCGCACGTCCATCCATCTGCATGTCTCCATCGTCTTCGCCGTCGCCAACCACCTTTTGTCTCGGACTAACGAGTCCGGACTATTGCACGTACCTCCAGACTACTGATTCTCGGTCTGGATTACCTTCGGACCCTCTCCTTCTTCCTCGGACCACCTTCCATCCAGCATACCACCTCCGCCTTTGGACCTCCTTATAGGGACGAACGAACGTACCCTTCACATATAGGAAAGTTAACCTGAACTTTCCATTGTTTTCTACACCAGTCCACTATCTGATGGTTTTCTTCGGATTTGAAGTATCTCAATGTCTTCACATGAACATACAGGGAATCAGTTTAGTGAGAGATCAAAAGTAGAGTGCCTCACCAAACATGATGTGTCCCTGAGCCAGCACTTGTAGACATCTCCAAAATGTGCCGCCGCCAATATGAATGGTAGATGATCTATCGATCCAATCTGTGAGGTTGACCAATGGATGACTCTTATGCAGGCATATGAGTGGTTTGAATCATCATAATGACGGAGAGATGAGCGATTGATCTAACTATTTGAAATGATATGGGTAAGGCCGATTTAAATGAAACTCAAATCCGAGAACACTAGCAGTGTGAATGATGAGCAAAAAGAAAGTTGAAAAGACTGCCTGTAGTGAACCATGGACAATTCATACTGCACAAGACGCCAGGTGAAGAGCAGCAGCAACCACAGAGAGTGTTCACCAGTTGCATTTTGCCTCCCTCAAATAATATTCATGCATATGGAAGAAAAGAGAAAGAAGAAAACACTATCATATTGTTTGAAATTGGGCAAGTGGCGAGACGCTCCCCAGTGTTCGACACCAGGGAGAACAATGATTATGGGCTAAGGCGACAAGAGAAACCATCTGAGTTGGAAGATGCTCCCCAGTGTTCGACACCAGAGAGGACGACGATTGTGATCACCAAGGCATGACTGCCCATGATACACTATGGACAGTGAACAGAGGGAAACCATCCACAAGTTGGAAGATGCTCCCTAGTGTTTGACACCAGGGAGGACAATGATTGTGATGCACAGTTTGACACTGGGAAGGATAACGATCACAGATGAGGGAGATACTGCCCATGGTATACCACGGACAGTGAGGGAAAGGGAAACCATCTGTGAGTTGGAAGATGCTCCCCAGTGTTCGACACCAGAGAGGATGACGATTGTGATCACCAAGGCACAACTGCCCATGACACACTATGGACAGTGAACAGAGGGAAACTGTCTGCAGTGAACCATGGACAGTTGGGAGAGATGCTCCCCAGTGTTCAACACCAGGGAGGATGATGATCGTGGTGCACAGTCTTACACTGGGGAGGGTGACGATCACAGATGTGGGAGATACTGCCCATGGTATACCATGGGCAGTGAGGGAGAGGGAAACTGTCTGCAGTGAACCGCAGACAGTTGGGAGGGACACTCCCCAGTGTTTGACACCAGGAAGCGGAGGCAACACATTGGTCAGTGTCATGAGACTTGTCAGTTTGGGCACGCTCAGCTAATCAGTGGATCGATTGTTTGGTTGCGCGTGCTTGTGATTACATAATATACTGGGAATGGTGCCATGTTTTACTAAGTCACCTGTCCATCGTTCTCCCATTCCGCTCCCTGGTGTTGAACACTGGGGAGCATCTCTCCCAACTGTCTGTGGTTCACTGCAGACAGTTTCCCTTTCCCTTACTGCCCATGGTATACCATGGGCAGTATCTCCCACATCTGTGATTGTCGCCCTCCCCAGCATTGGACTGTGCGCCACAATCATCATTCTCCCTGGTGTCGAACATTGGGGAGCATCTTCCAACTCATGGATGGTTCCCTTTCCCTCACTGTCCATGGTATACCATGGGCAGTCCTACCTTTGCAATCACAATCGTTGTCCTCCCCGGTGTCCAACACTGGGGAGCATCTTCCAACTCAGATGGTTTCCCTTTCCCTCACTGTCTGTGGTATACCATGGGCAGTATCTCCCTCATCTGTGATTGTTATCCTCCCTGGTATTGAACTGTGTGTCACAATCATCGTCCTTCCTGATGTCGAACACTAGGGAGCATCTTCCAACTCACGGATGGTTTCCCTCTGCTCATTGTCTATGGTATACCATAGGCAGTTGTGCCTTGGTGATCACAATCATCATCGTCCCCAGTGTCCAACGTTGGGGAGTGTCTTCAAACTTGGACAGTTTCCCTCGTCGCTTTGGTGGTCACCATCATCCCCTGGTGTTCGACTATTGTCCGTGGTTCACTGTGGACAGTTTCATTTTCCTCACTGCCTATGGTACACCATAAGCAGTCTCCCTTACTGTTCACCTATAGTCCTTTTTTTTTCTTTGGCTTGATCTTTGCGCCCTACAACAATCATTGTCATTTTCATGTTGTCCCAGCTTGCGATCTTTCATATATTTGGAAGCAATACTAGTACATTGTACCCTGTGCAAACAAGACATATGCTTTGTTCCTGTGATTACTTGACATTTTTTACTGCTGGCTGTCCCTCAGAATATCTATATGCAGGTCCTTTCCTACTGGTGAAAACGTATGAAAAACGTTCGAGAGCTCCTTGTCTGACCATGAGCTACAAGTATGTAGCAACAGCATACATGCCTGCGAGAACAATCGCATCCAGGGCACACAGTATGCCTAGTGGTATGTCTCAACCTAATCCTGAGTGGGGATGAATTTGGTGACTCACGATTATATTAGGGTTCTTCTGTGCCTCCAGCAGATGGATGATTATGTTTTTGGCCGAGTAGAACCGCATCTCGTTGGGTATGGTCAACACTGCTTCATCGTCGATGGTGGTCTCCATGATAATTTTCAGCTCGTTCAACTCTGGGAATCTCTCTGCACAGTCCATGAGCGCATTAAACAAGGGTTGCTTGTTGTCCATGTGATGCAGTCTGACTGCAAGGCTCGACAATGTTTTTGGAATCTCTGCATAACGCAACAACCTGTTTATCACATCTGCTGGAGCATCCAGCATTACCAGTGATGGAATGAAACTGCAGGGCTGTGAGCATAGCTTCATCCCATTTGTGATGTGATGCTTGTCATCAGAATGGACTTGCAGTTCCTGTACTTGGTGCCTCAGGAGGAAGTCGACAAGAGTAGGAATGGGGCATTTGACATCCACTGCTAGGATGCTAAGCTGAGGGAGTTCCAACGGTTCCAGGAGATTCATCCACATTTCCGGCGACAGTGTGGTATTAATCAGTGTAAGTTGCCGCAGAGGAGCATTGTGCAATGCTGTCATTGTGAAAGATACGGCTGAGGGCGCGAAGAGTAGTGGTGACTCAATGGAAAAAACCTGAAGACTACTTGCACAGGAGTTGATGTTACCATCGATCGAGGTGCAAGTTCCAATACACCTCCCAGTGCAGTTTAACTTGTGGCAACCCGATGCTTGGATACTTTCCAGGCAAGAGCACAATTCTGGGGAATTTTGAGTGGCACCTCCATAGAGGGAGAGGTGTGTCCGATGCACAGGTTCCAGCCCTATTAATGACTGAAAGAAAATTGATAGGGCAACGAGTCTGCGATTCTTTAGCTGCCCCCAGCTCAAAAACCATAATACCCAGGGCACCTTGAATGTGTTCATCCATCTCCAAACCAGTAACACTTTGCAATCATCATCCTGGACCATCCTCTAGTCGCCTCCTGCGTCTTCAGTGTCTCCAAATTGTGAGCATGCCAGGTAATGTTTTGCGGTAATATCCACCAGACATCTGCATACCTGCAACATTGTATGGAGGGATCCCTGGTCTAGATCCTCGATGATCTGAAGAAGCAGTTCCACTGGCAAGCTTAGAATGCAACATTGTGAGTTTGATGCTCCAACGATGGTATGAACAGCATCTCATGTCGACACAATTGCTACATAGGGATCAGTGTGTGTGCAGACAGAGCAAGGATAAGCTCACCCTTAGATGTGAACATTCTAGGTTTGCTACTCTCGAGGATTGTCCCAATGTGATCCTTTTCCTAGGTGGGGTAGATGATGGGTCTACCTTTTCAGCTTTTTGCTTGCTAGGCTTAACAGCTGGCAGACATGGGCCTGAGGGAAGGAGCAAATTGTCCCTGGAAGCAGAGGCAAACTTCTTCGCAGGTGGAGGAGGTGATCCGCTTGATTCCTCCAGTGCTTGACGCTTATTGGTCACAGAGGACGCAACAGGGCAACCTGAAGAACTTGATGAATCATCACGGAGAGGCATGATCTTCACTGGTAGGGAGGGAATCCTGCTGGGCATGCCCAATACTTGACAATTCCTGCTCCTCATAGAGGACTCGGCGAGTGCCCAAAATAGCTGATAGATCTGTTAATGGCTGGTATGTGTGGGGTGTGGGTTAGGGGGGTGCACCTCAAGGATTTCATGAACAGAGTGAGATGGTCGGCTGAGTATGTTACCCATGAGTGGGACGTGGACGTTCTGAATGTGAAAGAATGCAGATATGAGAGTTCACTGCAGAAGGGAAATCTCCTTCGCTGTCTTAAGTATTCATACCTCAATTGTCTTTGGTATTACTACCCAACCCTACCAACCCAATCATATATAGTTAGTATGATGGTCACCATGGACTGATCATAATAAGTTGTCCAGTGATCGTCTGGTGATCACCTGCTTAGCAATTGTCCCCTGTCCAACAATAAGATATCCGTTTCCTGGTATAATAATGTTAATTCCTGGCTCTATGTTAGGTGCCATAACCTGCTGTCACGTGTTCTTAGATCCTTGGTTGATGGCATTGAGACAATCGGCATTGAGACAATCATATACACTGCGACTATGTATGGTCCTTAAGCCAGTTTTCAGAAATCCTAGTAGCATAATCATGCGACTTTCTTGTTGCATCCTTGTTGTACTTCAGTGCTTTCCACCATTCTGATGATGTGCAATAAGGAGTGGTACCCGTCCCATCATAACTATGGATCCTTTGAAGGTGTTTCTGGTACCAGGCTTTGTCATCTGCGGACCAATAGCTGATACTCAATCCACTGGCTAGCCATATAGATTGTTTCAGCCACCATGAGACATCAGCGGTCTGCTGCCCACTATGATGATGCCGTTGACCTAGCAGTGGGTTAGCATACTAGACCAACAAGGGCTACAAGAACTACCAGTTGATAGCTTGTAGATGCCACAGATAATTTCTTTGTCCTCACAATCTAAGTCATCATCCCAGTAGTGCTTACCCCCAATTTCGATGCATGAGCCAAACCAGACAGTGTCATCAGATGGACCATGGCCAGAAATGAAGTCAGCTCTGTCACCAAGTGATTCACATGCAAGATGTCTGATGATCCCACCCTTCAGGATTGCTGCTCTGCCATAGTTGTGGCACAGCAAAGCATCCCTCCTTTCCAAGTACATGACATAGTCCAAGGAGTGGGGTCAGTAACCGAAAGGAAGAAATCTGAGGCCAGTGGGAGAGGTGTAAGTGGACCTTGGGACTGCATCGAGCAGAACATGGGTGCTAATGGGGATGCCTCTGTGCGTAAGTTCTGCTACTAGTGCAGAGAGCTCTGGGCCAGTCTGAACCTGAAGGACATAGAGAACAGTGACCAGATCATTGAGAAAAATGACAAAAAGACGTGCGGATGGAGCCTTGGGGGCTATCATATAGTATAGCTTTGTTGTCTTTGTTCCATCCACAGCGATGTGAAGCCCTTCTTGCCTCTGCACAGTGAAATCACCATCAGTCAACACCTCCTGAAGACTGCTGTCCAATAAGTCACAAAGGACAGGGTCAAAAGGTTGACCAGTTGTCAACTTCTCAAGAAAGATGGTCATCGCATCGCAAAGGGATACTCCACTGGGGAGAGATGCAGAACCCTCACAGATCTTGGTGGCGAAAAGACCCGGGCCTCCATTTGTCTGGGGAATGGCAACAGAGGAAGAAGAATATGTAAAACCATAGAACTTCTCCAACATCTCTTGAAGGTCCATTGTTGGAACCGTCTGGTTTTCTGGGATGTCGGCTCCAATGAAAACAGATGTGGGATGAGGGTTGCCAGATGCTGGGGGATCTGGCAGGTGGTTGGGCAGTGCTGTCAGCGCCATGATGCCTGTTGGACGATCGACCACCATAGTCTCCTCAAGTGGGGGTTGATCCGCTGATGCCAACCCCACAACCTGAGGAGGAACCTTTCCCACCGACCTTTCAACAGGAGGGCCAAGCGCGGACATTGATGGGTCAGTGTTACGCTTTGCCGTAGGCTAGGTGCGATCTCAGAAGAGCCAAGCGGACTGGGAGGTCGGGAGCTTGGGCGACGTTAAGAACCTCTAGCCATGGTGCTACTAGAGGGCTACCCTTGTGGTGGACATGAAGGGTGGACAAGGACTGGGGCGAAGGAATCAGACGAAGTCCGCAAGAACTCGTTAGATTGAAAAGATCAAGCTTGGAGTTACAGGTCGAGTGCTACGGGTTTAAATAGACGAGCCGTGGAAACAGAATAGAACTAGATAGAATGTTGTGGAACAAGGATGAGTAAGGCGTAGAACTGGATAGAACATTGTGGAACAAGGATGAGTAATACATGGGTAAAAAGGTATTGCCAGGCAGGGCTCGAACAGCGAGGCGACAATGTACACAGCAGGAGGAAAGCATAGGGCTAATGGAGATGAAGATGGGGAAAGAAAGGGAGAAACGTAATATTACCCCCCCACGAGGGTCAAGGCACCGGTGCAGATACTTTACAGGTCACACGCCCCCATAGCAGGCAACCTGGTCACGTTGGCGAAGGCGGTGTCGTCCCAGATGTCATTGTCCACGCCGGAGTCCAAGTCTGGAGAGTGGGAGTGGCAGCGCAGGCGGCTGGGGACCATGTGGCGGGTGCCGCGGAGATGACGGGGTCCGTGGTAGGAGCGGTGGGGCAAGGAAGGGTGAGACGAGTGCGAGGAGGCAGGAGAGGTAGAGGGCGACGGCGGCAAAGGAGCGCGGCGCAGAGGGCACTGCCACTGAGAGTGGCCGGGACAGAAACAGTGGCAAAGCGGGCACTGATAGACCCCACAGTTGACATGCTGATGACCGAGGCGGTGGCATTCGAAGCAGGCCTCATGAAATTGGGGGTGAGAAGGGGGCAGTGGAGTATTGCTGAAATTCCCGGTCCAGCGGGCTTCGATGCGTTCAATGACATTGAGCTCTTCGGAATTCAATGCCGAGGAAGAGGCGGAGGGGGTGGATGCCGAAGTGATACCAATGTGAGTGTAGCGAGCAAGGTCCTGGAGGTACCGGTCCAGGTCGTGCATGAATTCCAACATTCCGAGTTGATAAAAGGTCAGGAGGAGGTTAGTCTCCAGTTCCATTTGGATATGGGAGAGAGTGTGGTTGTGGAAGGTGGCATTGGCGTTGGAGGAGGCAGAGGGTGCGCATACTAGGGTGGTGAGCCAGGCGACCTGGAGGGTGGCAAGATAAAGAGAGTGGAGTGCCGACCTGTAATCAAGGTGGGCACCGATGGGGACAGCATATCAAGGGTCCCAGAGGAAGCGAAGGAGGGTGCGAGATTCAGCATCAGTAGGGAGGTCAGGGCGTACCCGATGGGCATGTTCGGGGAGGTCTATGGATTCTATGGTGCCGAGATAAGCAGCAAGGCGGACGGGGGGTTCTGCAAGCTCGGGGATGGAAATGGCAGGCCGACTCCCCCAACCAGGGGTAGCGACACGGGAGACGGGGGAGGAGGTGTCATCGATGATCATGGCATGGGGGTTCAGAATGGAAGAAGGCGTATGGTAGGAAGGAGAAGGAGAAAGACTTGAGACACTAGTAGACACAGAATGAGGAGTAGACTGGCTAGGCTGAGGAGTTGAACAGGGGTGAACCTCTCCGTCAGAGCGGTTGGAGAGGGTGAGAGAAGAGACAGAAGCAAGGACAGAATCAGTAACAGACTCTGCAGGTGGTGAGTCACCATGTCGGGGGGGAACAGGAAGAACAAGTTTGGGGACATCAGAGCAAGGCATAGTTGAGTAAAGGTATTGTTGGGAAGTAGTTAAGCGGACTGGGAAGGGAAGTCCTTGGGGTGACGCTTTTTATAGGCGGCCAGGAGGAGTTTGGAATTCTTCAAGTTCCGCTCTGGCTCCCAGGAATCGTCCTCCGCTGAGTATCCTTTCCAGCAGATCAGGAAACGCCATCGGGAGGGTGGTCCCTTGTGATGGAGAATGCGGTCCACGAGGTATTCCTCCTCGGGGTCTATATGGTCAGGAGGTGGTCAGGGGAAATTCGGTCTGTGGACAGAATTTTCCTTGGCAGGGGAAAGAAGGGAAGCATGGAAAACAGGGTGGATTTTCCAGGTTTTGGAGAGGCGTAATTGGTAGGTGATAGGGGAGAGTACCTTAGTAATTTCAAATGGTCCTTCGCGTTTTGGGAGGAACTTGGGGTCCTTCTGAAGGCGGTGGAGATTCCTGGCTTCCAGCCAGACCTTATCTCCTAGGGCAAAGGGTTTGAAATGTAGTCGGGTTTGGGAGGCCATGGTTGCTCGAGCGAGTTCGTGGGCAGCCCGGGCTTTGTTACGTTTTTCCCCTGTCCTGTCCCTCTCTACTACACTTTCCTGACCCTATGCCTACCTTTTGCCTTGAACTCTGTCGTCTCGCTGTTCGAGCCCCGCCCGACGACATCTTTTACCTCTGTATTACTCATAATGTTCTTAGACATTCCCCCAACTTCCATGCTTTGTAAACGCTGACTCACCACGGCTCCTCAGCGTTCTACCAGGTTCTACGACTGACTCATCTTTGTTCCATGATATTCCACCCAGTTCTATTTGATTACCACGGCTCATCTATTTAAACCGTAGCACTCAATCTGTAACACCAAGCTTGATCTTCTCAATCTAACGAGTTCTAGCGGACTTTGTCTGATTACCTCGCCTCAGTCCTTGTCCACCCTTCGCTTCCACAGCAAGGGCAGCCCTCTAGTAGCACCACGGCTAGAGGTTCTTCACGTCGTCCAAAGCTTCCGACCCTCAGTCCGCTTGACTCCTTTGAGATCACGCCTAGCCCATGGCAAAGCGTAACAGGCTTCATTTCTAGCCTTGGTGAGCTGGGAGAGGCAGAGTTCTACTGTGGGAAGGTTGGAGGGAGTGAGGATGGAAGGCAGGGGTTTGGGTTCATAGCCCATTTGGAGGAAGAATGGAGATTGGTTGGTGACAGAGTGGGGGCGATGATTGTGAGCAAATTCAGCAAAAGTCAGGAGTTCCGTCCACGAGGCTGGGTTGTCTCCACAGAAGATCCGGAGATAAGTCTCTAGCTCTTGGTTGGTGCATTCAGTTTGACCATCCATTTGGGGGTGATAGGCGGTAGACAGGCAGAGGTCATAGTTTAAGATACGCCCCATTTCTTTGGCGAATGCCGAAGCGAATTGGGGGCCTCTATCAGAGATAACACGATCAAAGAGTCCAAAACATTGGTAAACTTTGTGGAAATAAAGGGAGGCTATGTTAGCGGCCAAAGCTGATTTGGTAGTTGGGCAAAATATCGCCCCCTTAAAGGCTTGGTCCACCCAGACGACTATAGAGTCCTTTCCGTCGGAGACCAGGAGGTCGGTGATTAGGTCTACCGAGATGTCCTGGAAGGGGTGGGACACGGAGGTGGCGATAGGAATGAGAGGTGGAGTGCTAGGATGGGTGTTAGATTTGCATTGTTGGCAGACCGCACATCCTTCTACATAGTTTCAGACGAAAGATGCTAGGCCTGGCCACCAAAACTCTGCGGAAACCAACTGACGAGTTTTGAGGTATCCGGGATGGCCAGCGGTTTCATGATCATGGTATCTTTGTAAGATCTCGCGTCTGAGATCTCCCTCGGGAGGAACATATACGCAGTTCTGATAAGTGAGTATTCCTTCCCAGTTCTGCCAGTCAGAGAGCCAGGAGCGGAACGCTGCGGGAATGTTTTCGTCTACCACCTGGAGCGAGGCCAGGGCGAATGGGTCGGTAGAAGAGGCCAAACGGATTTTGGCGGAGAGGGCGATATCTATGACGTTGACAAAGAGAGATTGGGGAAGTAGTGTCACAAGGGAGTTATCCGAGGCATCTTTTGGGAAGTGATCTGAGCGTCGAGAGAGGGCGTCAGGGCCGGCGAGTTGAGTTCCAGGGACATGGATCAGTTTAAGGTCAAAGTCAGCTAGGTCCAGCAACCAACGGGCTTGTCGTCGGTTCAAGGTGTGGGGTTCGCGGAAGTAAGTGAGGTTTTTGTGATCCGTGAACACTTTAACCGGGTGGAGGGATCCCCATAAGTAGTGGGACCAGGCTTTGAGCGCCCGGAGGACTGCTAGGAGCTCTCGGTCATGGATGTCATAGTTCCGTTGGGTTGGGTCAAAACTCTGGGAGAGGTAAGAACAGGGGTGCCATTCACCATTAGAGTCAGCCTGGAGGAGGATCCCCCCAGAGGCATAGAGGGAAGCATCCGTTGCGACGGTGAAGGGGGCAGAGAGATCTGGGACTCGAAGGACAGGTTGAGAAGCAAACCGTGCCTTGAGTAGGTCGAACGCTGATTGACACGAGTCGCTCCAGGACCACGAGGTCGCCTTCTTGGTGAGGTCGATGAGGGGTCTAGCAATAGTGGAGTAGTCAGGGATGAACTGTCGGTAAAAATTGGTGAAGCCCAGGAAAGACTGGACATCTTTTATAGAAGTGGGGGTAGGCCAGTGGGCAATTCCATCCAACTTGGTGGGATCCATTGCAATTTCGTCTGGGCAAATGATCATCCCAAGGTATTCTACCTCATCCCGATCAAAGGAGCACTTCTCAGGTTTCAGATGTAGGTGGAGTTCTTCCATCCATTGCAACACTCGGTGGGTTCGCTCAGTGTGAGTCTGTTGGTCAGGGGAGAAAATGAGGAGGTCATCCATATAGATAAACAGCCATCCTTCTGCAATGAGGTCTCGGAATGAGTCATTCATGAAATGTTGGAACATGGGAGGGGAATTAGTTAATCCAAAGAACATGACGTTTGGTTCAAACAATCCTCGATGCATGATGAAGGCAGCTTTCCACTGGTCCCCTTCTCTAATGTGGATGTTGTTATACCCCCATCGAACGTCCATCTTGGTGAATACCTTCGCTCCTCGGATTCGGTCCATGAAGTCCTGAAGGAGAGGAAGGGGATAGGTATCCCGGATGGTTTGCTCGTTTAGTCATTGATAATCCTGGCAAGGTCGCAAGCCAGGCTTTTGTCTGGGTTGGGCTTTCTTTTTAATGAAGAAGAAGGGGGAGGCCTGAGGTGTTACGCGTAGCGTACAAACGAAGTATGACTGGGATAACTCTAAAGTCTTCAGAGGGATCTGCTCACGGAGAGCACGCTCGATGAAGAGATATCTTTAGAGTGGACACGGTTTGTCTCAAGGACCAAGGGTGACCCAAAAGCTCACGCTAATATTGCGCAGATTCTGAATGGTTTTACAGGGAGTGGAGTGATACCTTAAATAAGATAGTAGGGATGCGCACGGACCAAGAGAGAGAAAAAGGAAGTCCACCAACTAGGGAATACGGGGAACACAAGTTGTTACA
>JBBPSV010000687.1:0-14900 GCA_038093795.1 Retiboletus fuscus
CCGAGACCACGGAAAACCTGTCCAAACCCTGTACCAACAGCCATTGCACCCTCTATAGATCATCAATGAGTTGAATGTCGTCATTCACATTCTCCATATCACTCACCAGGCAAATGCGCTAGTAATGCAACTGGTAGTGAGAGCGAAGAACAGGTCAATCATAGATTATTTCTATAGAGAAGCCTGGGTCGCACGTACTCACCACTGTTTGAGCTACCAGAGCATTTCCGAAGCCAAACAGGATCTGTCATTTTTCCTAGTCAGTTGGATGCAATATAGGGGAAGAGATGAGAAAGTCTTACAATGCTGAACCATGTTTGGAGTGGACCTGAGTTTTCGTGGATGAGGGTAATCAAGGTGATGCCAATGAACGGGAAAAAGCCAAAAACAACGTTGAGCATTTTATATTTTGCCGTCCGATGTATCATCCAACTGTCAACCAGGTCAACGCACGCTGCATGCCAGACACATGACACGAAAGGCTCACCCAGCGAACAGCGAACCGGTTGTTGTGGCAATACTTTTAGGGAATGAATGAAGGCCTTTCAAATCATCAGGCTTATGTTGTAAAGCAAGTGACAAAAGTGATATCTCACCTGCTGTGGACGCACTTGTCAAGGTGACTGTCTGGAACCACATTGGGAAGAAATACATGACTGCAAAGTTGCACAGAGCAACGAGAAAATTGCTCATCCCCACCAAAACGGGGACGCGTTGAGTCAATAGGAACGGTGCAAGTATAGGTTCCGGGGCAACAAGCAACTCCACCAGCACGAATGCGACTGAAGACATGCGGGCCAGAGCGAGCGGAATGATGACCCAAGGGTCATCCTACTATGGCAAGGTCAGATTTTCTGTTAGGAAAACGAGAGAAAAGGATACCATGTAGTCTTCACTGTACTTCATACTCAGGAACACCAAGAGAGCTCCCACCTGTCAAAGTTGGCTTGTCCAAAAGCTTTTGTTTAGTGAGAGACAATCACGCACCGCCACCAGCAGTGTGAAACTGCCGACCCAGTCTATTCTCTTCAGTACGTCTTTGGTGCTCTTAGCCTTTCCCTGTAAAGATATTAGGAAGATGCTCTGGGGCCTGCGACAGTCAATCTTACGGTGGTTACGTAGCGCAAGTTATATTCGGTTAGAATGAGGGATAATGCGAAAAGGGGCAACTGCATAATAAACGCTCATCGCCATCCAAACCTTGGAACAGGATAAATTAATGCTTTGGTAAGATGAAGAGAGAAAGTTATTACCAATCGCTCACAAGACCCCCGAGGGGTCCTCCCAGTCCCGCGCCGAGCTAAGGGAATTGAATGGCTCCACACTAGAACTAAGAATGCGAAACGTACACTATTGAATAATGCAGCCATGCCTTGAGTTAAGCCCCTGGACTGTGTCATGTTAATGATCATTGCAGCGTAATAATTGAAAGCAAAAACGAATACGCAGACTATACAAATCACTGGTAACGATCCTGCATGATCGACGTCAAAGATGAGATTGGCTCCGTACGAAATTCAGGACATCCCGAAAACTCACGATGAGGTTGTCTGAATGCCTCCACCACCCATTCCCGAAAGCTACCAAACATCAACCATTGGGCTAGCGTGTACGATTTATGCAACGTACAAATCTAGCCAGAATAAGTATTTCCATGTTTCCAGAAAATCCGCATGCAGCAGTTCCTAATGCCGCGGTGATGACTGCTGTTTGATTTGCACGTCTCCGTCCCAAGACAACGTGCAAATTGCCAACAGGTATCTGGAGACGCGGTAGTACATCGCTTGTGATCGTACGGCACATTCCATAAGTGCTTACGATGTTCCCAGCCAGCTTGCTTCGTTGGACTTTTCGAATTCCGACGAGATCAAGGGAAGTACTGTGCCGGACGAGGTCAATTATGTCTGAATTGTAGATGCCATCGAAACGCATACGTGTCGCCACCAGGGTAACTGTGGATGCAATCAGACCAATTCCACTTCAAGGGAGTAGGACGCACTGTTTAGAGTCTGTCAAACAGGGCCAGCTCATTAACATCGTCTAAATTCGTGCTAAGAGAGACACCGACCGAAAGAAACGTGGCAGACCAAAGGCCAGCTAGAATCATATAACGTGTCGCTCGCAAGACCTCGAGTGGTCCCACAGCAGCAGAACGGTCCAGGGATGGGCGTTCATTAACCTGGTCCGAATCGTGCAGGCTACCAGTGAGAGAGGTATTCGAATTCGTTCTGGACAGCAATGGTCAAAGTTCGACTGTCGCCATCTCCAGCGGATCAGTGAAGCGAGGTGGGGGTAGCAAATGACGACACGTACGACTTGCGACGTTCTTTTTCTGTCCCATTGGATCCCTGTCGGAGCGCGCCGGCTAGTATGAGCAGTATGGCAGACTTCTGCAACCGGCATGGCAAAACTGGCACTGCCACACAGTCTGCCGGCAGGAGGTCCGTTCGTCGGCTTGGCAGAACTGGCAGAATGTCCGGGATATCTGAGGTTTGCGGAGAGTCATTCAGATAAACTGTACAGTAATACAGGATGATCATACAAGCTTATAGCAACCAGTTGGAACCGTCATCCTGATTCCTCTTTAAGTGAGATTCATCATGACCACTGGCTTGAACCTTCAATGGAACTTTGGGCAAGATCTGTGCAAATTTCCAGCACCCCATTCACGTGAAGGATGTTGGTATGAGGAAGGAGCTTCGTCGTCGACATGCACATGCGCACAAGAAAGAAACCAGATATCCATGTTGACGTCTTGCAAGACTTCAGTAAAAACTCTACCTGGTTACCACCACTTTCGGCTGTCTCTGGGGATGATCTCGCGGGCCCAGAGACACTTTCCGTTGACGACGTAGTAGTTGCAGAGTTTGAGGTGTTCGAACGACGGAAGGCCGGAGAGCAACTTGATGATGTGTGGACGGAAATTACAAAATGGAGGTTCTTGAAGGAAACATATATGATTTTGATGAATCAGCACTAGTAGACAAGGGAAACGTGCCAAAAGGGGTGGATGGGGAGATTTTGCCAGAGGTTGACTATGAGAGAGACGAAGACAGTTGGGATTAGCATTCTGTGAATTTGGCAGGGTAAATTTGCACCAGCAAATTCACATAAGTGAATTTGGGTAAATTTGAAATCTATAATACAGGACCCAGTGCAAGGTTGATCCAAGGTGTGTAGCTAGGTTTGCAATACTGCAGGTGTACTTTGTACTATCATACTATGTTCGGGAATCAACAAAATCACTCAGTAGTAGTAAAGTGCCAAAGTCCAACCCGATAACCTCAGGGGTGCATACAAATTTTCATCTTCATGCCAGCCTGGAAATAGTCCTGCAGCAAGAGAAGATGGATTCTGCATTGTGAATAAAGCTTGACAATTTAGAGCTGTATCTATCCCACCTATCAGACTCACTCCACTTGCCTGAGCCTGTCCAGGCAACATACCCCTTCAACTTATTCAAGATCTCACCTGAGGACATTGAAGATTACAGGGAGACAGGTGCTGTCAACCATGAACTGATTGCCTTTGGTTCCTGCCATGACGGACCTATAGTGCTTGTTGAACATGGCCCTGTACTTATCCAGGTTGTCGATATCCTTCGAACCTACCTCAACAAGGGTCCAAAATCAGCAATCTGTTACGTGTAGCATACAAACAAGGTCTGACGAGGATGACTCTAAAGTCTTCAGAGGGATCTGCTCATGGAGAGCATGCTCTATGAAGAGATATCTTTGAGAGTCGACAAGGTTTGTCTCTAGGACCAGGGATGACCCAAAAGTATATGCTAATATTGCGCAGATTCTGAATAAGTTTTACAGGAACGAGATAACTACTTAAATAGGCTAGGGGAGTTGTGCACGGACCAAGGGACAGAAAAGGGAAGACTGGGAACACTGATCGCTATGAGAGAAGTGATGGAGGAGTAATGAGTCCAAGGTGTAGAGAGTTGTTCAATAAGAGAGATCATAGAATGTGAGATGAGTGGGACTGGTTATCATCAAGAAGTGAGAGTAGCTAGAAGAGTGGTTGCCTCTCCATGTGTGTAAGGAAGAGGAAAGGGATAGAAGGAAGATAGAGCAATAAAGAAAGAAAATTGTAACATTACCCCCTTTATACAATTGAACCCCAGGTTCAATTACTAAACCTCAACTTGTCCATCAGTTAGACCGGAGGGAGAGAGGGACCCCTGTATATTGCCAGCTGTTGCAAGGGGGATAGACGATCAAATGGACACTCATCTGCAATGTGACCCGGTTGACGACAAACACCACAGTTTCTATGGGGGCAAAAGCGGGCTGCATGTCCCCAGTTATGACAGTAACTGCATTGGTTCTGCAAACAAGAAGTAGAGGGGTGACCTGGAGCGGAGGTTCTGCAGGTGGGGCATTGGTAGTTTGAGCAGTCCTCAAGGTAGTGACCCAATGTATTACAATAGAAGCATCGAGTTGCAGGAGTGGCAGGCGGATGAGCCAGGGCTGGGGCTCTAGGAAGGGCATGAAAAGGAGAGAATAAAGCTTGTCGTCCATTGGGTAGAGTGATATATCGGGGAGCATCATGTGGAATAGGAATGGTGCTCTCCTCAGAGGAGGAGGAAAGGGTGTCTTCTTTGTCTTCAGAGGCAACCGCAGTAGGGGTGGTCGAAGGGGAAGAGAGACGAGAGGCTAGTGAGGGGATATTGATAGGAAGAGGGGGGGGTGATGGGTTATGAGAAGGAGAGATGGAATTTAGTAAGTACGTGTCCCTTTGATCTTCGGGCATGAGAAGAAATATGTTGTAGAATGTGGGAAAGATGTGAACAGGAGCAATGGCTTCAACGAAGACACCAAAGCCATGGAGGTGTAGGGTGGTTAATACATGAGTAGGGAGTTCTCCTAGGACTAGACAAAGGGGAACATCATGGTGAGTCCATTCTAATTGCTGAGCACAGAGTATCCCATGGAACAAACGAACGAGGTTCTGGCTGATTTTGTCTAGTTGATATAAGGGGTTGTTTTCGATGAGGAGGGTCAGGGTAGGGTTTTCAAGGACTGAGGCATAGAGGAGGTGTGCATGGTAGGTTGGTAGTAAGGAGGGTCTGACTGATCAGTTGCGGAGTGGAGAGGAGTCCATCAGGGATGGGGAAGCAGACATGATCAAAATGGGGTGGAGAGGAGGTGGAGGTGAGAATGACAGCGGTGTTCCGAAAGGAAGTAGGCTATGATGATAGCCCAGATTACTACGAGGAGAGTGGCGAAGATGATATATGGGATGTTGTGAGGGGGAGGGCGAAGTTGAAATGGCATTCGCTACTTGGAGGGGAATATTTGGGTGAGGAATAGGGCAAGAAACCAAAGGATGATGAAGACGAATAGTAAGGCGATGGGTAGAATTTCATTGTAAAACTGCATGTAGATGGGATACACCTTGCTCTGGGAGGAATCTGCTCATGGAGAGCATGCTCACGAGAGGAGGTGTGGGGAGTTAGAGGTGATGGAGGGATTTGTATCTAGAGAGGATTTTATTGGCATGGTGGAGATTGGATTCGGGTTCCCAGGTATTTTCTGAAGAAGGGTATCCTTTCCAGGCAGTCAGGTACTTCCGTCTGTTGTTAGGGCCTTTGTGGGCGATGATGGCTTCTACTTCATATTCCTCTTCTTGGTTAATGAGGTCCGGGGGTGGGGATTGGAAGGCTGGACCGTGTGCCTCTGTCATGTGGTAGGAGGATAAGAGGGAGGCATGGAAGGTGTTATGGATCTTCCAGGTGGAGGGAAGACGGAGTTCATATACTAAAGGAGAGAGTATTTTGGAGATCTTGAAGGGGCCCAAGCGTTTGGGAGCTAATTTCCTAGAGGGGTACCTTAGTCTAAGGTGGGTGGTTTCCAACCATACCTTATCTCCGACTTTCCAGGAAGGAAGTGTCCCTGGTCTTTTGGAGGTCAGGACTCTTTGCGCAGATTGGTGGGCAGCAAGGGCTTCTTTCCTGGCAAAGTCCAGGGATTCAAGATGATTTTCTAAGGTGGGGAGGAAGGTTTTTCCTAGGGGGGTGTCATATCCCAGAAATTTCGCTAAGTCCAAACTTGGACATCCGAGCCTACCCCCGAGTCTCTACTCGATCAACCCAATACTCTTCCTTTCGGCTCGGACCCCCGACCTCTCGGACGTCCGACCTCAGTCCTTCATAGTATGTTCCTCTCCATTTCCATTACGTTACTTTGTCTATATCTGTACTAGTCTCGCTACTTACTTGCATCCGATCCTATGCTCTCGTTAGTAACACAGCTCTGGCTTTCTTTCATCCGAACACTGCTTCGGCATACTTGTACCCGGATTCATTCTACTTACAAACCCTTACTCAGATGTTACTAATACACCTCCGAACCTTAGTATATAAACCTCTCCGAATCATGTACTTTCTTTAGTTCGAATATCAACTATATTCTCAGCTCCAACCCTCCGAATCCTTTGAGTCTTGAAGACTCTCATCTATCTGATGTCTAGTCGTAACCTCGTCGTTGTTTACAACATTGAGTTTGACGCCTCTGACCCTCTGACCTCCGACCCCGAAATAAGGGGCTGAACTCTGCAAGGGCGCACCACATACGGTGAAGCCGAAGCCCCACGTCTTGGCCCGATCTCCGACGTTTCGGAGATAAGCCTCGGAGTTGACTCGGTTTTAACAGGGGGGGTAGGCGCGAGGTTCGTAACCATAGAGTAGAGCGAACGGGGATTTCTTGGTGATGGAGTGGGAAGCTGAGTTGTGGTGGAATTCGGCAGCGGTAAGATAAGAGGACCAGGTCGTGGGATTGTTGGAGCAGAAGATGCGGAGGTAGGTTTCGAGTTCTTGATTGGTTCATTCAGTTTGCCCATCGGTTTGGGGGTGGTAGGCAGTGGATAGTTTGACATCATATTTAAGAATTCTGGCGAGTTCTTTGGCAAAGGCAGAGGCGAATTGAGGGCCTCTATCGGAGACAAGAGAGTCATGGAGACCAAAGTGTTTGAATACATTGTCGAAGAATAGTTGGGCAACACCAGCTGCATCGATTGTTTTGTTGCAGGGTATGAGAATTACCCCCTTGCTAAGGTAGTCGACCATGACTAGCACAGAATCAAATCCGTCAGAGGGAGGTAAGTCTGTAATGAGATCAACAGACAGGTGTTTGAATGGAAGGGGGGAAGCAGTGGGGATAGGACAGAGGGGGGGGTGAGTGGGATGGGTGTTGGCCTTGTTCTGTTGGCATACTGCACACCCATCTATATAGCTTTTGACAAAGGAGGAGAGACCCGGCCACCAGAAGTCTCGCTCGAGGATGTGTTTGGTGCGAAAGATTCCCATATGGCCTGAGAGAGGGGAGGAATGGATGGAGGCAAGGAGGGAGGATCGGGCGGAGGGTGGGACATAGAGGCGCCCCTTGAAATAGAGGTGACCATTGTTGAAGGCCCAGTTGTTGAGTGAAGTGCGGGTGAAGAGAGGGGAACCTTCATTGAGGGCAGCAAGGGCCTTGAGAATGAAGGGGTCAGAGGATGAGGAATTATGAATGTGACGAGCGAGGGTGAGGTCGAATGCTTGGATGACAATTGGTTCAGGTAGAATGGATGCATGGAGGTTGTCATCGCTGGTGTCCACAGAGTCCCTTTGAGAAAGGGCATCAGCAGCTTGTTAAGACTGAGTTGGATGGTCGAAGATAGACTGGTCCAAGCTTCTCCGAAGACCAATCTAGGTCCGGACTTCCTAATTTGGAAGTCCGAGATTTCGGACTTGAAGGGACTTGGCTTCAGCGACTCGGGTCAGAGCGCTGCGCCCTTGCTGTGGTCTCAAGTCCCAGTATTTCTGTTAAGACTGAGTCGGGTGGTCGAAGGTAGACTGGTCCGAGCTTCTCTGAAGACCAATCTAGGTCTGGACTTCCTAATTCGGAAGTCTGAGATTTTGGACTTGAAGGGACTTGGCTTCAGCGACTCGGGTCGGAGTGCTGCGCCCTTGCCGTGGTCTCGGGTCCCAGTATTTCAGAGGGTTGAAGTTTGGAGTGGATTCTTAACATCATAAACAACATCAAGGAGGAGGTTCAGAGAGTGGACTGAGGTTGTTAATCTAAGTCGATATTCGGACTGAAGAATACATGTGTATCTACAAGATTTATATATGAAGAAAGAGAACAGCATTAGTATCAAATTTGTAAGTAGTTCGGAAGTCCAGATGTTCGAAGACCGGAGCTGTGTTCATAAGCGAGACACAGGTTCGGACAAGAGTATAAAGCGGGACTAATACTAAAGGAGATGGAATGATGTCGTAAGTAAAATGTATCATAGTTTGGAAGTCCGAACGGAAGTCCGAGTGAAGCGGACTATCGGACTAGCATCAAATAGGTTCGGATAAGGTCAGATATGGGATATGACAGTATCCCCCCCTTAGGCCTGAGCCCACGAAGGCCTATAGGAAGATCAGGACAGCAGTGTTGAAAATGAGGAGTTCAGATGAAATGTACTGTCCAAACTACCAAATGCCACTCTGAGCATTCAGAAGTGCATTCCGAGTGAAATAACTTCGGAGTTGTTGATTTTAGGCTCGGAGTTGGTCCAAATAGGTTCGGAGTTGGTCCTAATACAGTCCGAAAGTTCGGATTCATGAAAACGGGTCGGAGTTCATGATTTTCGGCTCGGAGATATCAACATTAGGCTCAGAGGTAGTCCCAATTGGTTCGGAGTGAGTTCTAGTACAATCTGAAAGGTTGGAATTCATGATTTGGAGCTTAGAGATGCATCCAAGGGACATGAGGTGTGATGTACAGAGGTTGGCAAAGAGTTCGGAGGGGTGATGAATTGGTCTTGCATTGCCTATCAAGGCAAAATGCTTGAGGACCGAAGTTCGGGTGGAGTCAAAAAGGAGTCAGAGGGCACAAAAATGCGCTCAGACTAGAGTTCTATGTGCAAAAAATAGGTTCAGAAAGGGTGGACTAAGCGCAGACTGAGGTGCTATCCCCCCCTTAGCGAGATGTCCCAGCATCGAGCTGAAGACAAGGATGGAGGACAGAGGATTGGGCCATCGAGGCTGAAACAGAGAGAATCGGGTGAATATCGGTGGATCGGGGGTCAGAATGCAGGTCGGAGGACAGAAGTCCGAAGACTGGCGCAGAGCTCGGAGGAGTCAGCATGCATGTCCGAGTGAACAGAATATTGTTACGCTTCGCCGTGGGCTAAGCGCGATCTCAAAGGAGTCAAGCGAACGGGGGTGTCGGAAGCTTTGGACGATGCAAAGTACTTCTAGCCGTGGTGCTACTAGAAGGCTTCCCTTTGAGGTGAGCTCGAAGGGTAGACGAAGGCTGGGACGAGAGGATCAGACGAAGTCCGCAAGAACTTGTTGAATTGAGAAGATCAAGCTTAGTGTTACAGGTTGAGTACTACGGTTTAAATAGACGAGCCGTGGAAATCGAGTAGAATGGGATGGAATGTCACAGAACAGGGATGAGTAAGACGAGGATCCTGATAGAGCGCTGAAGAACAAATGGTGAGTCAGCGTTTACAAAGCATGGAAGTCGAGCGAATGTCTAAGAACAGTATGAGTGATACAGAGGTAAAAGATGTCGTCGGGCGGGGCTCGAACAGCGAGACGACAGAGTTCAAGGTAAAAGGTGCACATAAGGTCAAGGTCAAGGAGAGCATAGAGACGAAACAGGGAAAAACATAACATTACCCCCCCACGAGGGTCAAGGCACCGGCGCAGACACTTTACAAGTCACAAGCCCCCATAGCAGGTGAACCGGTCACGTTGGCGAAGGCGGTATCATCCCAAATGTCGTTGTCCACCCTGGAATCCAGGTCCGGAGAGTGGGAGTGGCGGCGAGGGCGACTGGGGACCATATGCCGAGTCCCGCGGGTGCGGCAGGGACCGTGGTAGGAGCGATGGGGAGAGGAGGGGTGTGACGAGTGCGAGGAGGCGGGAGAGGTAGAGGGTGAGGGCGGCGGAGGAGCGCGGCGCAGAGGGCACTGCCGCTGAGAGTGGCCAGGACGGAAACAACGGCATAGCGGACATTGATAGACCCCGCAGTTGACATGCTGGTGACCAAGGCGGTGGCATTGGAAGCACGCCTCATGAAACCGGGGGTGAGATGGAGGGAGGGGAGTGTTGCCGAAGTTTCCGGTCCAGTGGGCTTCGATGCGTTCGATGACGTCGAGCTCCTCTGAATTTAGTGCGGAGGAGGATGCCGAGGGGGTAGATACAGAGGCGGAGCCGAGGTGGGTATAACGAGCAAGGTCTTGGAGGTAACGATCTAGGTCCTGCATGAAGTCCAACATGCCGAGCTGGTAGAATGCAAGGAGGAGTTGGGTTTCCAACTCCATTTGGATGTGGGAAAGGGTATGATTCCGGAAGGTGGCATTGGCATCAGCTGAGGCGGAGGGGGCACGCACGAGTGCCATGAGCTGGGCAACCTGGAGGGTGGCCAAGTAAAGGGAGTGGAGGGCTGACCCATAGTCAAGGTGTGCTCCGATAGGGACAGCATACCTGGGGTCACGGAGGAATCGGAGGAGGGTGTGGGACTCCGCATCAGTGGGAAGATCAGGGCGTACTCGATGGGCATGTTCAGGGAGATCTACAGCCTCGATAGTGCCGAGGTAGGCAGCGAGACGGACAGGGGGTTCGGCGAGTTCAGGGATGGAGATGGCAGGTCGGTCACCCCAACCGGGTGTGGCTACGCGAGAGGCAGGGTAGGAGGTGTCGTCGACAATCATGGCGTGGGGGTTCAGAACGGAAGGAGGCATATAGTAGGAAGGAGAAGGAGAAATACTTGGGACGCTAGTAGGCACAGAATGAGGAGTAAGCTGGCCAGGCTGAGGAATTGAACCGGGGTGAATCTCTCCGTCAGAACTGTCGGAGACGGTGAGAGAAGAGACAGAATCGAGGATAGAATCAGTAACAGACTCAGGAGGCGGTGGACTACCGAGTCTGGGGGGTACAGGAAGAATGAGTTCTGGGACATCGGAGCAGGGCATGGTATGGTAAGATGTTGTTGGTAGATAGTTAAGCGGATGGGGGAGGGAAGTCTCGAGGGTGACACTTTTTATAAGCGGACAGGAGGAGTTTGGAGTTTCTCAAGTTCCGCTCGGGTTCCCAGGAGTTGTCTTCCGCAGAATATCCTTTCCATCGGATCAGGAAACGCCGTCGGGACGGGGGTCCCTGATGACAGAGAATCCGATCCACAAGGTACTCTTCTTCAGGGCCGACATGGTCAGGAGGGGGCCAGGGGAAGTTTGGGCCATGAACTAGGGTTTCCTTGGCAGGGGACAGAAGAGAGGCGTGGAAAACGGGGTGAATTTTCCAGGTCTTGGGAAGGCGCAGTCGGTAAGTGATGGGGGAAAGAACCTTAACGATTTCAAATGGTCCTTCGTGTTTAGGGAGGAACTTAGGGTCCTTTTGAAGGCGATGGAGGTTCCTGGCTTCCAGCCAGACCTTATCTCCTAGGGTGAAGGGTTTGAAATGCTGCCAGGTTCTGGAAGCCATGGTAGCTCTAGCGAGTTCGTGGGCTGCCCTGGCTTCATCCCTGGCTTTGGTAAGCTGGGTAAGGCAGAGTTCTACGGTGGGGAGTTTGGAGGGCGAGAGGACAGAAGGAAGAGGTTTAGGTTCATAGCCCATTTGGAGGAAGAACAGGGATTGATTGGTGACAGAATGGGGATGGTGGTTATGGGCAAATTCAGCAAAGGTCAGGGATTCAGCCCACGAGGTGGGGTTGTCTCCGCAAAAGATCCGGAGATAAGTTTCTAGCTCTTGATTCGTTCGTTCCGTTTGGCCATCCGTTTGGGGGTGATAAGTGGTGGACAAGCGGAGGTCATAGTTCAGAATGCGTTCCATTTCCTTGGCAAAAGCCGAAGCAAACTGGGGACCTCTGTCGGAGATGACGCGATCAAAGAGTCCGAAACGTCGGTAGACCTTGTGGAAGTAGAGGGATGCGATGTTGGCCGCCGAGGCGGTTTTCGTGGTGGGGCAAAATATAGCCCCTTTGAAGGCTCGGTCCACCCAGACGACTATAGAGTCTTTTCCGTCCGAGATCGGAAGGTCAGTGATCAGATCTACCGTGATGTCCTGGAAAGGATGGGATGCAGAAGTAGGAATGGGAGTCAGAGGCGGGGAACCGGGATGGGTATTAGTCTTGCATTGTTGGCAGATCGCACATCCTTCTACATAATTGCGGACGAACGATGCTAGGCCAGGCCACCAGAATTCGGCAGAAACTAGCTGGCGGGTTTTGAGATATCCCGGGTGTCCAGCGGATTCGTGGTCATGGCATCTTCGTAAGACCTGACATCTGAGGTCTCCTTCTGGGGGAACATACACGCGATCTTGGTAAGTGAGTATCCCCTCTCGATTCTGCCAATCTGACAGTCGGGAACGGAACGCAGCTGGGATGTGTTCGTCTACCGCTTGGAGCGAGGTCAGGGCGAACGGATCAGTAGCAGAGGCAGAGCGAATTTTTGAGGAGAGGGCGACGTCAATGACGTTGACGAAAAGAGATGGGGGGAGTAGGGTCACGAGGGAATTGTCGGAGGCATCTTTTGGAAAGTGGTCCGTGCGTCGGGAGAGGGCGTCGGGACCAGCCAGTTGGGACCCTGGTACGTGGATCAATTTGAGGTCAAAGTCTGCTAGGTCAAGTAGCCAACGGGCCTGTCGTCAATTTAAGGTGTGGGGTTCTCGGAAGTAAGTGAGGTCGATGAGAGGTCGGGCTATGGTAGAGTAGTCGGGGATGAACCGCCGGTAAAAGTTGGTGAAACCCAGGAAAGACCGAACGTCTTTTACTGAGGTGGGAGTGGGCCAGTGAGCGATCCCGTCCAATTTGGTGGGGTCCATGGCGATCTCGTCCGGACGGATAATCATTCCAAGGTATTCAACCTCATCTCGGTCAAAGAAGCATTTTTCTGGTTTTAGGTGAAGGTGGAGCTCCTCCATTTGTTGTAACACTCGATGGGTGCGTTCAGTGTGGGTCCGCTGGTTGGGGGAGAAGATGAGGAGGTCGTCCATGTAGATAAACAACCATCCCTCGGCGATGAGGTCCCTGAATGAGTCGTTCATGAACCGTTGGAACGTGGGGGGGGAATTGGTAAGTCCAAAGAACATGACGTTCGGCTCGAACAGCCCCCGGTGTGTGATAAAGGCTGCCTTCCACTGGTCTCCTTCCTTAATGCGAACGTTGTTATATCCCCACCGGACGTCCATCTTGGTAAATACTCTAGCTCCCCGAATCCGATCCATGAAGTCCTGGAGAAGGGGAAGGGGGTATGCGTCCCGAATGGTTTGTTCGTTCAGGCGCCGATAGTCTTGGCAGGGTCGTAGGCCTGGCTTTTGCCCGGGTTGGGCTTTCTTTTTGACGAAGAAGAAAGGGGAGGCTTGTGGAGATTTCGAGGGGGAGATTTTACCGGAGGCCAGGTTCTCATCAATGAATTTGTCGGTTGCTTGCCGTTCGTCGGCCGACAGAGGGTAAATTTTAGCAATGCGAGGAATGAAGTCCTCCTTGAGGTTGATGGCGTGGTCGTAGGGTCTGGATGGGGGAAGTACGTTAGCTGCTTCCTCGGCGAAGACCTCTTTGTATCTAGTGTATTCCTCAGGGAGGGGAGAGGCGACTGGGGTGTCTGGTGAGAGGGCAAGGCTAGAGGCAATGGAGAGGCGAGAGATTACTGGGGCTGGGATGAACCGTGATCCGCAACGAATAATCCGATTAATGGTGTACTGGTCATGGGCATGGGTGAGGAAGTCACACTCGTCTTCCCATCCATTGTATGCATACAGACATTCGTCCTGGACGGAGTTAACGAAGACATGGCGTGGTGGAGGTCGAGGGGGGACGAGGAGTTTTTCTTGTCGTAAGTAGGCTCCTTGGTGGAGGGAGAAGAGGAGCTTCGACTCGTCTGTGGTTTCGGCAATTCGAAGAGTTCTTTTTGCCCAGTCGATGGTCGGGTTGGCCTTCCGTAACCAAGGGAGTCCAAGGAACAAGTTATCCTTGCTCAGGTGCATTACATGGCAGGTAATCTGGTGAACTAGGCCTTCGGTAGAGACAAAGATGTTGGCGATATATCAGATGGTCCCTTTGGTATTAATGGTTCCATTGGCATTCTTGGCGCGGACCGGGTGGTTGAGTTTGGTCAGGGGAATCTTATGCTTCTTAGTGAATCCCCAATCAATGCAGCAGACATCGGCTCCGCTGTCGATCAGGGCTCGGGTTTCAACGGTTTGCAAGGTGTGCGAGGGAACAATAACTTGTACTGGGATTTGCATGGAGTTCGTAGTAGAAGTTACAGATACCGAAGCACTAGGGGACGTAGACGTTGTGGCAGGCCCCCGCTTTAAAAACCCGGAGAAAAGGAAACTCTTCTAATTGCTACTCCGTCCTCGTCTTCGTCGGCATCGTCGGGAATTTCTTCCAGCTTGGGGAGGTCCGAGGTGGCGACCGCTTTGACCGCCGGTTTCTTTCCCTTGGAGAATCTGGGGCAATTGGTGGAAAGGTGACCCCCCTCTCGGCAGCGGAAACAAAGATTATTTTCAACGCATCTCTTTTGTTCAGCAGGAGTAAGTTTGGGGATCGTGGTGCGTACAGCATCCACGTCCATAGCATCAGGGTCGGGAGGAGAGGTCTTTGGGGTGGAATGGAATCCATGGAAAACCTTTCCGCTTCCTCGTTTCGCCAAATCTTTAGCTCGTTCTTTCATAGCAGCAAAGTGGGCGGCCTTGGTATACAGTGACCTCAAAAACCCTTTCCATAACTAACCTTGACAGCAGTGCACGAAGCACACTGCCAGACACTGTGGGAATTTTGCTTAGCTTTGGTGGGGTTATAAATAGTACTCACTCTTGGCTACAGAATCGCCCCCTATGTCATGTGATTCGGTTTACACACCATTGAGATACATCCCTTTTAAAACAGCCATGTCATGGAAAGGGT
>JBBPSV010000688.1:0-14892 GCA_038093795.1 Retiboletus fuscus
TTTTGCTTTACCACAGACTTCATACCAGCTGTTCCAACTGTCAGTGAATGGTCTAAGGGGAGCTGCAATGGTTCTTCACATCTTGAAGTGTTTTGGTGACCTGGACTGCATTTTTGACCCTTCCAGATCCAATAAGACACATAACATGACACATGTTAGTAAAAGAAATAATGGAAGAATGACTACCAGAAGCTTTGGATAGGTTGAAAATTTGTTTGAACCATAGTCTACTAATAGTAGCTTGGTTGAGACCAGTAGAATAAGCAATTTGATGAGGTGAGTAACCCAATTCCAAGACAAAGAGAGTATTGTGGATTTACAGAACAGAGAGCAATTCCATGATGGCCATTGTGGGAAAAATGATTGTGTTTGTGTTTGTGTTTGTTTGTATCATGGTAGACCTATGACACATCATGTGACACAATTATTATGTAATATCCCCTTGCAACATACAGTTCCCATACTTTAGAGTGTTAGCAACAAAACTGATGCAATGAGTACTCTTCACTAAGTCTGGAATATCTCCTGATTTGGAAAGAATTAATTAATCAACCAATATACCATCTAAAAGCCCTTGATCAGGGCTTTCTATTGATACCTAGGTTAGGGAGTCTAGCATCAATACTTCATTAGATATTTACTCCACAATCAAAATGATGCAAACATTGCATCAGTTTTGTTGCTCACTGTACTTACAAATCTGATACTAATGCTGTTCCTTTTCTTTGTATATAAATCTTGTAGATACACATGTATTCTTCAGTCCAAATATTGACTTAGATTAACAACCTCAGTCCCACTCTCTGAAACCCCCTGTCTTGACATTGTTTATGATGTTAAGAATCCCCTCTGAACTTCAACTCTTTGAAATACTGGGTGTTACGATTTATCATGCCCCTATACTTTTTCCTTGCTCAGTCCTAGTCATGGCTCACTAGCCATACCTCGTCCCTTGCTTAGCCTAGTCCTGGCTTACCTAGCCAGCCAGCCCACCGCTAGTCCTCACCGGACTTCATGCCTATGCATCGCCTAGAACCCGCTAAGCATTCCCTTGCTTAGTCCTCACGCCAAGCCCGTCCTGGCTCTCCCCTGATCACAGTCCGTTCCGCCTGACCAGAACCCCTCAGTCTCATAGTGCTGGTCTCTCCATGAGCATCACCAATTGAGCATCCCTCCGAGACCCCGTCTCTAGCCCTAGCCCAGGACTCCAACAGTCCACTCCTAGACTCCCCGCCTAGACCCCTGACATAGTCCACTCATGGACCGACAGTATGCCGCATCGCCCCTGCCTCTGTCCTCTGACGTCATCATAGAACCTCCTCTGCCGAGTCCAACCTTGGACCCTCTCCTCGGCCTGGCCTCACACCCATGCCATGCACTGACCTTGTCGGGCCTTACCCCGAATGTGCACACTGCCCTCAGACCCCTCCGTCCCTGGTCCCAGTCCACCGGTTCTCTTACAGAACCCGTCCCAGTCCCTCGGCTCTCCAGCTGAGCTCCGGCCTTCCAACCGGACCCTATGCCAGACCCTTGGTAGGATTACTCACGTATCCTTGGATATCTCCTATCCGAGTCCCATCATTGACAATGGCGTACACGCCTCTCCTTAGCTTTAGCCTTTCCTAGAACCTCGCCTCGCGCATCCCTTCTATTACCACCGAAGGCGATGCTTCTCTCGCTTAGCCGAGATCATTGATCGACAGGATGCTTCCTGATCGACAGATCCGCAGCGTGTATGACTCATTTCATTTATCATTCGACGAGTCATACTTCACGGTTTCCTTTAGAGATGTGCACCCCTCATCCATTCAGTACATCTCCTTCACTTAGCTATACCATAGCCGGTTCCCTTACTTAGACGACCGGTCTGTGCGCACTCTTGACCCCTATATAATAGGCACTCCATAGTCTACCATACCTTAGCTTAGTCTACCTGAATCACCATACACCCTTAGATTCATAGACTCACTGATAATCCCAATGCCTTCATCCTGACTCTCGTCTGAAGGCCGCCTCGACCCTCGACCCAGCCGCCTACCATGTAGCCTTAGAATGTGAGAATTCACCTTCTCGTGCCTCCACTCATCTCTAGTAGTCCGTTACCCGGACTACTATAGCCCGAGTCCTAGAAGGCGGCTTACCCTCAGGTCTATGCGCGACCCTGCCTGGGCCACGTGTAACAAAAGACTAAGCTCACCCCTACCGCGGCTACCATTGTGTAGACCCTCCCCATTCGCTTAGACCCCCACTCGCTCGCTTAGAACCCCAGTGACCCTGGACTCCCCAGGGACTTTAGCCCCAGCACTCGCATGGAACCCACAGACCTTGGACGCTTCCAAGGAACCCCTAGCCTTAGCCCCAGCATAGTCACAGCCACGGCGGCACCCCCGCCAGTCCTAGCCTAGTCTCCCACTACGGGAACTTCGACCACGGATACCCGCGACCATGGCTCCAGAGCTCATCCGCTCTTGGAGATTCTATTCCTCTCGCTGGAAGGAACAGCTTGGAGAAAGTGTTCTTTCAGGAGACTTCCCTTGACCTAGCAGCATTCCCGACCTCGTGAAGATTCGGTGCACGCCGACATCTCTTTGACTCCCGAGACTCCCTGTGACGTCCTAGACACGACGATAAACTGTCCACCCCCAGCCTAGATCCACGTCCTAGATATGACGTTAAACTATCCAACCCCTGTCTAGACCCACGTCCTAGATATGACGTTAAACTATCCATCCCTCGCCCAGCCCCTAGTCACGTCCTAGACATAACGATAAACTGTCCATCCCCAGTCCTCAGTCATGCCCTGAGTACGGCGTTAAACTATTCACCCCTGGTCTTTTGTCCCAACAGGGCCTAACCTTAACAAAAGACATCTCGATCCCTTTCGCCTAGTACACTCCTTAGGCTGAAGACCTCTCGACCGGCCAGATCTTTATCCCCGGTACCCCTCGTGTCCCGACCTGAGCACGTCGATAAACTGCCTATCCTAGATGGACCAAGTCGATCTGATTGTCGTCGCTCCCAGTTCAGCAAGAGCCTACGGAGTACCCTCGCAGTCCCGATAAGCGCTTAACCACTTAACGTATAGAACCACCAAAGGCTTCGCGAAGATTTTCATCACCTTGCGTAATGCCACCTCAGTCGCTTCTTTCGGATCAGATGCGATCTCCGATATCCATCTCCAAGCATCATCAGAAGCATCACGGAACACCACGGGAACCCCTGTCTCCCTAGCACGCCCAGTCCTCACCCCATTCCCGCACTCAGTCTGCACGGGGTGATTCCCTAGACCATGCGCATCATGCACCCGCACTCAGCTCGCACGGGGTGATTCCCTGAGCAATGCACATCACTGTCCTAGACGTCCGCTGTTACGTTTTTCCCTGCCTTGCCCTTTCTACTACGCTTTCTCTGACCCTATGCTTATCTTTCGCCTTGAACCCTATCGTCTCGCTGTTCGAGCCCTGCCCAACGATGTCTTTTCCCTCTGTATTACTCATAACGTTCTTAGACATTCTACCGACTTCCATGCTTTGTAAACGCTGACTCACCATTGTTCTTCAGCGTTCTACCAGCTTCCACGTCTGATTCATCTTTGTTCTACGACATTCCATCTTGTTCTACTCGATTACCATGGCTCGCCTATTTAAACCGTAGCACTCGAACTGTAACACTAAGCTTGATCTTCTCAATTCAACGAGTTCTTGCGGACTCCGTCTGATCCTCTCGTCTCAGCCTTCGTCTACCCTTCGAGTTCACCTCAAAGGGAAGCCTTCTAGTAGCCCCACGGCTAGAAGTACTTTGCGTCATCCAAGCTTCCGACACCCCGTCCGCTTGACTCCTTTGAGATCGCGCCTAGCCCACGGCGAAGCGTAACAAAAGATCAAGCTTCTATCTCGTGTGGACAACCTCCGTTGTTGTTCCAATACCCCTTGATTCTCGAGCGTGCTCTCCGTGAGCAGATCCCTCGAATCCCTGAACCACCATTGCGTCGCTACGACCCACCATCGATCCTTGTTGGTCTAAACCACGAGAACCCCCTCCCACCAACCTATCAGAGTCGGAAGCCCCTCAAGACACTGCGTCATCCCCGGACACCAACCCGGACTTAGACCTTGATACTCTCTTCGGACCCGAAGAAGAGCTCACCCTTCGACACCAATTCTCCTCTGGACTCACCATCCCTAGGGAACCAACCCCACCTTCGCCAACCCCCCGAGCGCGCAACCCTCCCTTCGGAGGATTCCCCCTCTCGTACCTACCACCACCGATCGCCCCTTCTCAACCAGCTATGCCGGCCACTCCAACCACCAAACCCACTGAGCTTCGTCTCGGAACCCCCGAAGATTTTGATGGATCTTTCGTCAAAGCCGAAGATTGGCTCGGGACAGTTACCTTTTATCTGGCAGTAAACTCCGAAGTCTACGACACGGACGCCAAGAAAGTGGCCTACGCACTATCATTCATGAAGAAGGGATCAGCCAAAGTCTGGGCCGCCACCTACCAACAAAAGATCCTTGCTCAAGCAACGCTCAACCTCGGAACCTTCGCTGACTTCTGCGACTCCTTCTCTAAATCCTTCGTCCGAAAAGACACCATCGCCTCCAGCCTTCACTGGCTCGCTACGACCAAGATGGTCAAAAACAAACACGGAGATTATTCCCCTTCCCTCACCGAATACACCGCTCGTTTCCAAAACCATGTTGCTATCTCAAAAGTCACCGATGCCAACATCCTTATTAGCTACTACGCCATTGGAATTCCAGAGCCCCTCATGTGGAAGATCCAGAGTATGGAGACTCCCCCTGACAAGATTGAGGATTGGTATACCAAGGCTGCCCACTTCGCCGCCATGAAAGAACGAGCAAGAGACCTAGCAAAGCGAGGAAGTGGGAAGGTCTTCCACGGATTCCATTCTACCCCGAAAACTGTTTCCCCCGACCCTGACACTATGGACATCGATGCCGTACGCACCACTATTCCGAAACTCACTCCTGCTGAACGAAAGCGATGCGTCGAAAATAATCTCTGCTTCTGCTGTCGAGAGGGAGGTCACCTTTCTACCAATTGTCCTAGGTTCTCCAAGGGAAAGAAACCAGCGGTCAAAGCAGTCGCCACCTCGGACCTCCCCAGGTTGGAGGAAATTCCTGACGACGCCGACGAAGACGAGGACGGAGTAGCAGTTAGAAGGGTTTCCTTTTCCCAGGGTTTTTAAAGCGGGGACCTGCTACAACGTCTACGTCCCCTAGTGCTTCGGTATCTGTAACTTCTACTACGAATTCCATGCAAATCCCAGTACAAGTTATCATTCCCTCGCACACCTTGCAAACCATTGAAACCCGAGCCCTGATCGACAGCGGAGCCGATGTCTGCTGCATTGATTGGGGTTTCGCCAAAAAGCATAAGATTCCCTTAACCAAACTCGACCACCCAGTCCACGCCAAAAATGCCGATGGAACCATTAATACCAAAGGGACCATCCGATATATCGCCAACCTCTTTGTCTCTACTGAAGGCCTAGTCCATCAGATTACCTGCCATGTGATGCACCTAAGCAAGGATAACTTATTTCTTGGACTCCCTTGGCTACGGAAGGCCAACCCGACCATTGACTGGGCAAAAAGAACTCTTCAAATTGCCGAAACCACAGACGAGTCAAAACTCCTCTTCTCCCTCCACCAAGGAGCCTACTTACGACAAGAAAAACTCCTCGTCCCCCCTCGACCTCCACCACACCATATCTTCGTTAACTCCGTCCAGGATGAATGTCTATACGCATACAATGGATGGGAAGACGAATGCGACTTCCTCACCCGTGCCCACGACCAGTACACCATTAATCGGATTATTCGTTGCGGATCACAGTTCATCCCGGCCCCAGTAATCTCTCGCCTTTCCATCGCCTCTAGCCTCGCCCTCTCACCAGACACCCCAATCGCTTCTCCTCTCCCTGAGGAATATATTAAATATAAAGAGGTCTTTGCCGAGGAAGCAGCTAATGTACTTCCCCCATCCAGACCCTACGACTACGCCATTAACCTCAAGGAGGACTTCATTCCTCGCATTGCTAAGATTTACCCTCTATCGGCCGACAAACGGCAAGCAACTGACAAATTCATCGACGAGAACCTGGCCTCCAGCAAAATCTCCCCCTCAAAGTCTCCACAAGCCTCCCCTTTCTTCTTCGTCAAGAAGAAAGCCCAACCCGGGCAAAAGCCAGGCTTACGATCCTGCCAGGACTATCGGCGCCTGAACGAACAAACCATTCGGGACGCGTACCCCCTCTCTCTTCTCCAGGACTTCATGGATCGGATTCGGGGAGCAAGAGTATTCACCAAGATGGACGTCCGGTGGGGATATAACAACGTTCACATTAAGGAAGGAGACCAATGGAAAGCAGCCTTTATCACACACTGGGGGCTGTTCGAGCCGAACGTCATGTTCTTTGGACTTACCAATTCCCCCCCTATGTTCCAACGGTTCATGAACGACTCATTCAGGGACCTCATCACCGAGGGATGGCTGTTTATCTACATGGATGACCTCCTCATCTTCTCCCCTGACCAACAGACCCACACCGAACGCACCCATCGAGTGTTACAACGAATGGAGGAGCTCCACCTTCACCTAAAACCAGAAAAATGCTTCTTTGACCGAGATGAGGTTGAATACCTTGGGATGATCATCCGTCCAGACGAGATCGCCATGGACCCCACCAAATTGGATGGGATTGCTCACTGGCCCACTCCCACCTCAGTAAAAGATGTTCGGTCTTTCCTAGGTTTCGCCAACTTTTACCGGCGATTCATCCCCGACTACTCTACCATCGCCCGACCTCTCATCGACCTCACTAAGAAGTCAATCGCCTGGTCTTGGAGCGACTCCTGTCAATCTGCATTCGACCTCCTTAAAGCAAGGTTCGCCTCCCAGCCGGTCCTCCGGGTCCCAGACCTCTCCGCCCCCTTCGCTATTGCCACCGATGCCTCCCTCTATGCCTCGGGGGGAATTCTCCTCCAGGCAGACCCCAACGGTGAATGGCACCCCTGTTCTTATCTCTCTCAAAGTTTCGACTCCACCCAGCGAAACTACGACATCCATGATCGGGAACTCTTAGCTGTACTCCGGGCACTCAAAGCTTGGTCCCACTACTTGCGTGGGTCCCCCCACCAGGTCCAAGTGTTCACTGATCATAAAAACCTCACTTACTTCCGAGAACCCCACACCTTAAATCGACGACAGGCCCGTTGGCTACTTGACCTGGCAGACTTTGACCTCAAATTGATCCACGTACCTGGGTCCCAACTGGCTGGTCCCGATGCCCTCTCCCGATGCACGGACCACTTTCCAAAAGACGCCTCAGACAACTCCCTCGTAACCTTACTCCCCCCATCTCTTTTCGTCAATGTCATCGACATCGCCCTCTCCTCCAAAATTCGCTCTGCCTCTGCTACAGATCTGTTCGCCCTGACCTCACTCCAAGCAGTAGATGAACACATCCCAGTCGCGTTCTGTTCCCGACTTTCAGATTGGCAGAATCGAGAGGGGATACTCACTTACCAAGATCGCATGTACGTTCCCCTAGAAGGAGACCTCAGGCGTCAGATCTTACGAAGATGCCATGACCACGAATCTGCCGGACACCCAGGATACCTCAAAACCCGCCAGTTAGTTTCTGCCGAATTCTGGTGGCCTGGCCTAGCATCGTTCGTCCGCAATTATGTAGAAGGATGTGCGATCTGCCAGCAATGCAAGACTAACACCCATCCCGGTTCCCCGCCTCTGACTCCCATTCCTACTTCTGCATCCCATCCTTTCCAGGACATCACGGTGGATCTGATCACCGACCTCCCGATCTCGGACGGAAAAGACTCTATTGTCGTCTGGGTGGACCGAGCCTTCAAGGGGGCTGTATTTTGCCCCACCACGAAAACCGCCTCGGTGGCCAACATCGCATCCCTCTACTTCCACAAGGTCTACCGATGTTTCGGACTCTTTGATCGCATCATCTCTGACAGAGGTCCCCAGTTTGCTTCGGCTTTTGCCAAGGAAATGGGACGCATTTTGAACTATGACCTCCGTTTATCCACCGCTTGCTTATCACCCCCAAACTGATGGCCAAATGGAATGGACGAATCAAGAGCTAGAGACTTATCTCCGGATCTTTTGCGGGGACAACCCTACCTCGTGGGCTGAACTCCTGACCTTTGCCGAATTTGCCCATAACCACCGCCCCCACTCTGTCACCAATCAATCCCCGTTCTTCCTCCAAATGGGCTATGAACCTAAACCTCTTCCTTCTGTCCTTTCGCCCTCCAAACTCCCCGCCGTAGAACTCCGCCTCACCCAGCTTACTAAAGCCAGGGATGAAGCCAGGGCAGCCCATGAACTCGCTAGAGCTACCATGGCTTCCAGAACCCGGCAGCATTTCAAACCCTTCGCCCTTGGAGATAAAGTCTGGCTGGAGGCCAAGAACCTCCATCGCCTTCAAAAAGACCCTAAATTCCTCCCTAAACGCGAAGGACCATTTGAAATCGTTAAGGTTCTTTCCCCCATCACTTACCGATTGCGCCTTCCCAAGACCTGGAAAATTCACCCTGTTTTCCACGCCTCTCTTCTGTCCCCTGCCAAGGAAACCCTTGTTCATGGTCCAAACTTCCCCCGGCCCCCTCCTGACCATGTCGGCCCTGAAGAAGAATACCTCGTGGATCGGATTCTTCGTCATCAGGGACCCCCATCCCGACGGCGTTTCCTGATCCGATGGAAAGGATATTCTGCGGAAGATGACTCCTGGGAACCCGAGCAGAACTTGAAAAACTCCAAACTCCTCCTGTCCGCTTATAAAAAGCGTCACCCTCGAGACTTCCCTCCCCCATCCGCTTAAACTGTCTACTAACAACATCTCACCATACCATGCCCTGCTCCGATGTCCCAGAACTCATTCTTCCTGTACCCCCCAGACTCGGTGGTCCACCACCTCCTGAGTCTGTTACTGATTCTATCCTCGATTCTGTCTCTTCTCTCACCATCTCCGACAGTTCTGACGGAGAGGTTCACCCCGGTTCAACTTCTCAGCCTGGCCAGCTTACTCCTCATTCTGTGCCTACTAGCGTCCCAAGTATTTCTCCTTCTCCTTCCTACTATACGCCTCCTTCCGTTCTAAACCCCCATGCCATGATAGTCGACGACACCTCCTACCCTGCCTCTCGCGTAGCCACACCCGGGTGGGGTGACCGACCTGCCATCTCCATTCCCGAACTCGCTGAACCCCCCGTCCGTCTCGCTGCCTACCTCGGCACTATCGAGGCTGTAGATCTCCCCGAACATGCCCATCGAGTACGCCCCGATCTTCCCACTGATGCGGAGTCCCGCACCCTCCTCCGATTCCTCCGTGACCCCAGATATGCTGTCCCTATTGGCGCACACCTTGACTATGGGTCGGCTCTCCACTCCCTTTACTTGGCCACCCTCCAGGTTGCCTGGCTCACAGCACTCGCGCGCGCCCCCTCCGCCTCAGCCGATGCCAATGCCACCTTCCGGAATCATACCCTCTCTCACATCCAAATGGAGTTGGAGACCCAACTCCTCCTCGCATTCTACCAGCTCGGCATGTTGGACTTCATGCAGGACCTGGATCGTTACCTCCAGGACCTTGCTCGTTATACCCACCTCGGCTCCACCTCTGTATCTACCCCCTCGGCATCCTCCTCCGCGCTAAATTCAGAGGAACTCGATGTCGTTGAACACATTGAAGCCCGCTGGACCGGAAACTTCGGCAACACTCCCCTCCCTCCATCTCACCCCTGGTTTCATGAGGCGTGCTTCCAATGCCACCGCCTCGGTCATCAGCGTGTCAACTGTGGGGTCTATCAATGTCCGCTATGCCGCTGTTTCCGTCCCGGCCACTCTCAACGGCAGTGCCCTTTGCGCCGCGCTCCTCCGCCGCCCTCGCCCTCTACCTCTCCCGCTGTTACGAGTTGACCTGGTCCCGTTCATTTATTGTTTTCTTTTTACTTAGCTTAGTCTCGATGGATCGCCATCCATCTCACCTGGCGTTACCCAGGATCTTTCCGCATGGCACGTAGGTCGATACTCCCACAGACCATATCTTCTTTTCATTTCCGACTAATGACCCTGCTGTCATTGTCGCTTCGGGCCGTTCCGGCCACTTCTCTGTTTCATGATAATCTTTGATAGACAGCTGCTTCTGATCGACACTGATCAACAGATCCGCAGCGGATGTGACTCGTTTCGACTCATCCCGAGTCCTTACGATTCCCCGAGTCACATCTCTCTTCATCCCTAGTTTACCCACCCATTCCATGGGCGTCTATGACCTTCCATGACCCGCATATATAAACCGTAGCCTCTACACCTGTATTCTTTAAGCTAGAGCTACTCAATCTTACCTTTGAGATAACTCCTACGCTTGATCTCCCAAGACAGGGATAAGACTCGTCCTCCCCGGACTCATCGTATCCTTCGACGCTGAGCGTGCTCTTCGTGAGCAGATACCTCGCCCGAAGGACCTTAGTCGTACCGTAGCGTCAAGAACGCTGGTACTCCCCTAGTCCCAGAAACTCCTTTGAGTATACGCTCGACCCTATCCGGGCCAAGCGTAACAAAAGCTCTAGCTTACCACGTCGCGGCTACCATCGAGTAGGCCCTCCTCCTCAGCCCGACCGCCACCGATCTCCACCTCGTGGAGAGCCACAGAATCTCCGGACCCCGAGTCCTCAGCCTCAGAAACATCAGACTCAGAAGCACCCACTGAGGGCTCTGATAACCCCGACCTAGACCTCGAGCTACGCTCTCCCACTGAGGAAGCAGAATCACAAGAACTCTCTAGACTACTGTCCCACCAGCTTTCAGCCAGCGCAGTTATCCCTCGTAGCCCCACCCCGCCATCACCAACACCGATCGCCCAGAGCGGTCATATATTCCCAGTCACGGCACCCCCAGCTCCTCAACCCCAATCCCAGAATCCCGTCATGGGAACCAAGCCCACAGAAATCCGCCTAGGAGTCCCCGATGACTTCGACGGAAACCTCACGAAAGCGAAACCTTGGCTTCGCTCGGTACAACTGTACCTCTCAGTCAACGCAGAAATCTACAACGATGATGCAAGGCGAATTGCCTACGCACTCTCCTTCATGAAGAAAGGTACGGCCGCTACTTGGGCCGATACTTTCCAAGAATCCAAGATCTCTGGCGGAGGCTTCTCCCTTGGGAAGTGGTCCGACTTTGTCTCCGACTTCGAGGCCATTTTCTCTCACTCAGAATCGGTCACCAACGCGCTCACTTGGCTAGCCACCAAGCGAATGATCCCTGGAAAGAAGGGCGAGTACTCCCCTTCTCTGGCTAATTACACCGCACAGTTTAGGTCCAAGGTATCCGTTGCGGGAGTCACCAATGATTTGGTTCTCGTCTCCTATTACTCCGCGGGTATACCCGAAGATCTGATGTTCGATGTTCTCCGAATGGAGAACCCCCCCACCAAGGTAGCCGACTCGTACAAGAAGGTTGCCCTCTTTGATTCCCATCACCGCCGAGCCCGAGGGATCGCCCAACAGCATAAGAAACCCGGTGCTTCGTACGTACCCACTTACTCCAAGAAGGAAGAAAAGGACCCCGACGCTATGGATGTCGACGCCGTCCGTCTCCCCCCCAAGCTCACTGAAGCCGAAAGGCAGAAGTGCTTCAAGGAAGGCCGCTGCCTCCGATGCCGCCAGACCGGCCATACAGCAAAGGAGTGCAAGGTCTATGACTTGCCAAAGAATCCCAAGAAAACCTGCAAGGTGAAGAAGGATGATATACCGGAGCTAGCTGACTGCGAAGAAGACGATGACGAAGTCGAGTCAGTAGCTAGGATTTCCTTCTCTTGCAAGGATTTTTAGAACGGAGGACCCTGTCAACGCGGACTCCTCCTAGGTGTGCCAATGTACTTGTATCTGAGACCCGCAAATCTATGCAGATCCCAGTCCAACTTATCATACCTGTGCACTCCCTTCAAGCTGTTGACACCCGCGCCCTGATCGACAGTGGCGCCGATATTTCTTGCATCGACTGGGGCTTCGTGCGAAAACACAAACTCCCCACCTCCCGACTACCGAAACCCATCCCAGTTTGGAATGTCGACCAATCTAGTAACGCCCACGGAGCCATCAGGTTTACCTGTACCCTCTACGCCAACACAGGAGGGATTACCCAGAAGGTTCTTTTCCATGTCATGTCCTGTGGAAGCGAGAACGTCATCCTTGGACTTCCCTGGCTGCGCTCCACCAATCCCACGATCGACTGGGCTAAGCAGACAATCGACATCCCAGAATCCTGCGACCAGTCCAAGGTTCTTTTTCAGGAACACAACGTCGCTACCTCCGAACATAGCGACCGATTCAAGAGACCTAGTTTCGACTGGACCCCCCCACGACAAGTCAAAGTCAACTGTGTCGACCACGCCCGACTCTACGAATATCTAGATGAGGAATCGGAGAATGAGTTCTGTCAACAAGCTCATGACCATTATAGAATCGGCTGAATCCAACGGTGTGGATCGCGGTTCTACCCTCTAGGATCTCCGGTTATCGCCAAGATTACCTCTGCCATGCAGCTTGCACAAGCAGAGTTCAACAAGAAAGCTGAAGTCACCCTCCCAGCGGAATACAAGCAGTTCCGAAAGGTGTTTGAAGAACGACCAATCGGACAGCTCCCACCGGAATGGACTTACGACCACGAGATTAACCTAAAGGAAGGCTTCGAACCTAAGATCGGCAAGCTATACCCGCTATCTCCGCGGGAACGCGAAGCCACCGAAGCCTTCCTAGAAGAGAACCTCCGGTCCGGTGCTATCCGCCCCTCGAACTCACCCCAAGCCTCCCCTTTCTTCTTCGTCCAGAAGAAAGAGCTTGACGCTAACGGCAACCCCAAGCTTCGCCCCTGTATGGACTACCGGAAGCTCAACGACCAGACGATCCAGGACGCGTATCCCCTACCCCGGATTGACGACCTCATCAACAAGGTACAAGACGCTAAGGTTTTCACCAAATTCGACGTCCGATGGGGTTACAACAACGTCCGGATTAAAGACGGACACCAGTGGAAAGGCGCCTTCCTCACCCACAAGGGCCTTTTCGAACCCATGGTCATGTTCTTTGGCATGACTAACTCCCCCGCCACGTTCCAACGTTTCATGAACGACTCGTTCAGGGACATGATTTCGGAAGGATGGCTCGTCATCTACATGGACGACCTCCTCATCTTCTCCCCAGACAAACAACTCCACACTGAGCGAACCAAGAGAGTTCTCCAACGGATGGAAGAACTCGACCTCCATCTTCGCCTGTCTAAGTGTTCCTTCGCCGTGGATCAAGTCGAGTATCTCGGCATGATCCTATCCCCCGGAAAACTCGCCATGGACCCCGTCAAGCTTGACGGAATCACTTCCTGGCCAGCCCCGACCTCCGTCAAAGAAGTCCGGTCATTCCTTGGATTTGCCAACTATTACAGGCAATTCATCCCGGACTACTCCACCATAGCTCGCCCTCTCATCGACCTCACTAAGAAAACCCAGCCCTGGCATTGGGACACCCCCCAGGAAACTGCCTTCCTCCGCCTCAAGGAACTCTTCCTCTCCAAGCCCGTTCTCAGACTTCCCGACCCCAGCACACCATTCGCCATCGTGACCAACGCCTCCGGCGTGGCCACGGGTGGTATCCTGCTCCAGACCGATGAGAACGGCGCTTGGCACCCTTGCTCCTACTTGTCCCAATCATTCTCACCCGCAGAACGGAATTACGACATCCACGACCGCGAACTCCTCGCTGTCATCCGTGCCCTCAAAGCTTGGCGCCACCTCCTCCATGGTTCTTCGTCGCCGGTTCAGGTCTTCACTGACCATAAGAACCTCACTTACTTCCGCGCCCCCCAGAACCTCAATCGCAGACAAGCCCGCTGGCTTCTGGATCTCGCGGACTTCGACTATAAGATGGTTCATGTCCCAGGGTCCCTCCTCACTGGCCCCGACACTTTGTCGCGCCGCCCGGACTTCCTCGCCCATGCCCCAGATAACACGCAGACGGTCCTCCTTCCAGAGTCCCTTTTTGTCCGTCTCATTGATACGGCACTCCAGGACCACATTAAGACTACATCGCAGGACGACCCCCTGTATCTCCAGACCCTCCAAGCCTTCGACAGCTCCATTCCCCCCGCCTTTCGCTCCCGCCTCAGCGATTGGCAACTCCACGAAGGCGTCCTCACTTACCAAGGATGCGTCTACATTCCCCCCGTCAACGGACTGCGCAAATCTATCCTACAGTGCTGTCATGACCACGAGTCTGCCGGTCATCCGGGTTTTCTTAAGACTCGACAGCTCGTTGCGAGCGAGTTCTGGTGGCCTGGTTTGGCCCAGTACGTTCGCAAGTATGTCGAGGGCTGCGCCCTTTGTCAGCAGCACAAGGTCAATACCCACCCCACGACCCCTCCGCTCACCCCCAACAAGTCCACTGCCACTCGCCCATTCCAGCAGGTCTCCTGTGACATGATCACAGACCTCCCCGAGTCCAATGGTTTCACGGCTGTTATAGTCTGGGCCGACTATGCGTCTTCGAAGGGGGCTATTTTCTGCCCCACCACTAAAACGGCCACGGCAGAAGACGTCGCTGTCCTCTATTTCAAAAAGGTTTACCCCAGATTCGGTCTCTATGAGAAGATCATCTCAGATCGAGGCCCGCAGTTTGCTTCTCACTTCGCGAAAGAACTCGGTAGGCTTCTCGGATGTTCCCTTGCACTATCAACCGCGTATCACCCTCAGACTGATGGAGAAACTGAGCGGATCAATCAGGAACTCGAGACTTACCTGCGGATCTTTGCGGGGAACAACCCTACCACGTGGGCTGATCG